>DWNJ01001346.1:0-12248 GCA_018250275.1 Udranomia eurus
TTCCAACTTAGTCCTCAGGGGTAGCAACGCATGTGGTCGACCTAAGAAAGAACTTCGATTTGTCTTGGGTTGATTAAAGATGTCCGGGGGGCAGTGACCACGTAACGTCAGGTGCACTGCATGCTCGTTTGCAACATCTCATTAATAAAAAAAATAATTAAAAAAATATAGATAGTCGTCAAACGCATAACTTTTTGTGAATTCATTTTGAGTCCTGAGAACACATGCATGCAGGAAGGGAACGACTGACTGGCTGACTTAAAATGGTTACAGTACCTTTACTAAGCATTTTTGGAAATCCTTGTGGTGAAAAGGGGGCTATAAGTTTCCATAGCATTTTTGGTCTTTCTGAACCATTTTTTTATTTAAGTCATCACCGACACCGATGACAGAAAACGAATGAGGTGAGATGATGAAAATAGGCAATAGCGATAAATAAGCGGTAAATATGCGGACTGTAAGTAGAACGGCTTAGTATTACAAGTTGTTTGATCTCTGACTTATTTATCTCTTAAACCAAAAGAAACTCACCCTCAAGGGAAGGTGGCTACCGACTATACCAGCGTATCGTAAGAAATTAAAGGACGTTATTCAGCATGTCAAGCCAGCGAGCGAAATGTTCTGTATAAATAATCCCGAATAAAGCCTTCACACAAAATGGGCGACACGAGTGGGGGGAAGGAGATTTATCCCCGTGAATCTAATCTTGCGGATGGCGAAAAGAGCAGTTTCTACAAAAAATTTTGTCTCAATTCCCGCGACCCGCCCGCGACTATACACTGAGACAATTCCCTTTTGTCTACGGGACTCATTCACGGATGAATTAGAGTGCCCGCTGCAGGTATCAGATGTTTCCAGCGTGGGTAGTTTATCTGTTGCGTGATATCTAGTCTATGGTTTAAGAAACACATTATGAGAACGTATTAGAGAGTTATAAAATAGATATATCTATTTTAACACAGATTAATAGTTTGCTCGTAGATCTTCCGTCTTCTTGTTCGTTTATTTGCAAATCTAGAGTACACTAATGAATATTAAAAATGGAATATAAGAATATGGAAGTATTATGGTCAAGGCCTAGGTTTAACGGTTTTCAAATAGAATATTTGATTGGATTTCTTTATGATTTCAGGTGTGTACACAATACACTATATACTGCCATTTATTATTGCATATTTACGTGCAACTAAAACATTCGAGATAACCAACCATTTCAATGTAAGGCGTAAAGTTTCAGTTGAAAACTTGGTTATTCAACAAAAGCCGACGAAATTTCCTGAAACTTAATATGAATGATATAATTACAGAAGCTTTCTCGGAGTAACATGCAGTGTGCACCGCGCAATTCCGTTTTAAGTAACGACTCGCTTGTTTTTCATTTTTTTATTTTAACCTTTCAAAACGTTCCTTAACACAACGTTTGTTATCCATCTCACAGTATTATTTTGCGTTAGAGATCTATTCAGACGTTTACTGTATTAGTGCAGGATTATATATTTACACATAGATCTTCAAGTTTAAAAATGCCCCTCCAAAATCAAAATTGAATTATTTTAATGTGTGGAATCGTATTTTTATTACAACTCTTTATTAGTAATTTTTCTTTGAACTCGTCCGTACATTCATTGGTCAAGTAATAGGTTGGTCTGTTATTTTTAGAAATTTATATGTCCAATGCACGAATTGGATGACAAATTTGATGATAAAAAGTTGCACGTGTGAGTAAAAACTTTGGAGGCGCGTGCATGTTTAGACTAGAAGATCTTTCATTTATTAACTGCAATGATTATAAAGTCACAATATTGCCATTAATACCGCTACTTCAGTAAGTACTATGTACTATAAACAAAAAAAAATAGTTAAAAGACACTCAACACGACCTACGTTGGGAAGTTTTGCAAACTACAAACCATAATTTAAAAAATATTTCATACTCTAAAAGCTTTTTTACGAAACATCTCTAGAAATATTTCCACGGGTAGGACATACAAATGTAGTTACAAAAGTAGGTGTGGGAATTCATCAACATTTATTATATATATGTGGTAATTGTAATTATATACATTTATGTACACAATCTAATAATGATTAACTATTATGTGCTAACTGACGTAGTGCTAGTTACAACTATACACGTTCGGCATTTTAATTTCATTTTAACGCATGTATAAGTATAAATACTTATATTTACTAGAGATCGTTGTCGTTCGTTATGAAAGTAGTAGAACTTTTTATGGTTTGAATCCAGAGGCACCACCGCCACACCTATTTCGGCCACAGAACAGCAGTGTTCTTGCGTTATATTTGAAGATCAGAGATACATAATTAACCGAGGCATTCCAACTTAGTCAGCAACGCATTTGTGGTCGACCTAAAAAACACTTCGATCCTACCTACCGTCAGGGGGACTGCATGCTCGTTTGCTTCCTCCCAGTCATAAAAAGAAGAACGCCGAGCGGTCGACCAAAATTGACCGTCTTTCTTTGAATTATTAAGTTGTAAAATATTTATATTTTATACCTTTACAATGATTGCTTTGTAAATGACTATGCGCAAAACGCGCGATGCCTAGAAGAGAAAGAACTGACAAGACAAAATGACATTTCCGATGACCATGTTACTCTTCATTCAGTATTAATATGACGTTACTTGTATAACAGGTGTCTATCGTGTTTGTGTGAAACGCATGCTAGTGTGTAATGTTTTCTTTTAATAATTTAATGTATTTATAATGATGATTATTATTTAAAAAATATAAGGTTTTTGCACTTTTTCTTTTTCAACTTCAACTTTAACTGTGCCGAATTGTATACTTCTCCATCCGTGTAATTGACGTTAAAAGGGGTAAAAAGTTTTTGCTTCACGTATTTATATTATGTGTCCCTAAGAGCAAAAGATGGAACATGTATGCATACCTAATAATAACCCTTCTTTGCCAACATACTTGTTATTCGAACATAACTGTTAACAATGTTTAAAACTGTACCATTTAAACTTGTGTTCGTCGCCAATAATATCATTTATATCCATTAGATGAGAAATACCAGAAAAGTATTTTGAACGAACCAATCCTTGGGCATTGGTATTATATAGAAGTGGCGAGCGTAATATATGAAAATATTGCTCCGTTTCTCCCAAAGGAAGGGAGTATTACAGCAGAAAAGAGAACCATTTGGTTCACTTTGCAGCGAAATAAAACAGCAGTCGCAGAGCAGTACTCTCACTCAGCTCTTTTAACAAGCAATGCTTTGCAACATTATTATAGAAGCGAAAAGCGGAAATACTTTATTAATATTATTCGCGGTTTATCTGTTAGTTAAGTTTCGTGATGATACAACTATTAGAAGTGCGTATAATTCAGATCCTTAGATTTTATTCCATAGTTATTTACGGGTTGACCTAATAAAAGTGTGTTAATAAACGAACGTTATTATTCTATATACTCGTATTGTTACTCTATATTATTTCTACAAAAAAACATTTCCAACTGTGTTGATAATATTACTAATTTCTAAATGTATACGGTATCTAGAGAACAATTTATCAAGTTTATCATCATGTTGCTACTACAGCAATAAATATTGATTTATCATCCTCTATCCACGTATTCATAGTTATTGCCAAACAATGATTGCTAACATTGATAAACAAAATATTAAATTGACATTTTAAAAATTTATGGACTGTTTCGGGTTTAATAAATGTTTATCTTTGCTCTTTGGATATATGGAATAAAAATGCAGAAAAAATAACATGGACGTTCGCTGCTGATTTTTGTATATTCAGCTTTTAATTCCTTCATTGTACATGCTCTTCATTAATTGATAAAGCTCTTCTGTTTTTTGTTTGTCAGACAGTGTCTCAGACAATTTGAGAGTTGCACTAGTTTTGCTTTAATAATAACACTATTGTTATTAATGTTTGTTATAGAATGCTTGTATACATTATGTTGTTTACGAAATAATATCACATTTCGTAACTATCAAGTTGGATTCGTATATGTACATAAATTTTTTTCGTAAACATAGGGCGCAGGTTTTTTTTAATGTGTAGTTTCTGTTGGCCCTAGTGACCTTTATAGCTTTATTGGTTTTTGTGGCAGGCCTAGGAAGGGTAAAGCCGGGACAGAAGACTGAGTGCAAACTCCGAACCTTGGCCGAAGCCTCGGTCTGTCGTCCTTCCTCCTCCACTTTTACTGGGGTAGGGCGCAGGTGATAAACAGTACTTACATGGATAATGATGAATTCATAAATGTTATTTATTCATCTGAAAAACTACAACCAAATTTTTCCATACCATTAGTAATGAAATTTCTATTTTAAATGACACGCAAAATATAATTTTAGGTACATACATTGTCATTACAAGCATGCCAAAGTCGCAACAAATTCACGACCAGAAAATAAGTTCATAGTCACCCAAAAAAAAGGGTCAGAGTACAAAAAGTTCACATATACAATAGGCTAGTATTTGTTCTCTCAGCAAATTAACTACATTATGTGTGTGTTTAGTTGTACGTGTAGCCAACCTTTTCCCGGTGATAGAGACGATTAATTCGTTGAGCCGAGTGTACTTCAGTACAGACGGTCTCGGAGTTATTTGGTCACGTACCCAACCACCCGAACTTGCTCCTTTCTCGTAGTTTCTAATCTGCTATCAAACTTACTTTTTTATTACTCGGTAACTAGCAAACAAAGCCAGAGGAAAATTGGTTTATTGTACACGGCCGGAATTCGGAAACAAAGCTCTACTTGCGTGGGTGTTCTTTTAATAAAATGATTTATTGACGAGCCGTTGTGCGGTTACCGTGCCAGCTGTTGAAGGTTCCTGAGTTCGGTTCCCAGCGAAACAGACCAGATTTGAATAGGGACTTCCACTTTTCCTTGGTCTGGGTTTTTAGTTTTTGTTAGATGTGGGTGTCAAGGAATCCGTCAATAGGAATAGTTATGAATGTGCGGTTATTTCTAAGGAACCATTTATATCGTAGTGTATCCTACCTGTATACCCACTTTTCTAAACATTGTTAAAAAGAGTGAATACTTTTCACTTGCTTGATTAATGTTTAGGAAAGTTGATGCGACCACACGCACGCATTTATAATAATGCTAGGGGATTGTCTTATTTGACCAGTTAGATGGACTATCCTTATTCCTTATTCGAAGCGGATCCATTGAGTCCCGAATAAGATATCCTCAGGCGTCTTGGTTAGCCAATTTGCATTGAAAGAACTTTGGTTTCTTCGTTATGGGGATAGACCAGAGTGTTTATATTACATGTATTAATATTTTTATAACTGGGAGGTAGCAAACGGAAGTAGTGGTGGCGGTGCCTTCAGCACATACGTTCATAAAATATTTAGACATAATTTCAACGTATGTTGATATATTATAAAATTGTATGTAGCGACAATTCTAATACAATTCCTGCGTTAAAAGTACGAGTCCTATTGGATTTTTTCAAAACTGTAAAACATGAAAATAATAAGTCGGATCGCCTGTAAAAATGAGTCCTAGTACATTCTGTGAATGCTTAAACATCTACGAAAAGCCATAAAAATATAATTTGAAACTAGAGCTAAATTTACCATTTTAATCATGATTTTCGCAAGAAGCAGTGAAAAATTGCGGAATCGAATCACGATTGCGAACGTGAGAAAGTAATCAAAATTTATTATTCTTTTCTTCAATTCCAGCGACACGAGAAGTTATTTTAATAAAAATTCGCTTTCGTATTGAACGCTCGCCTCATTTATATCTTTAGATATTTATGTATTAAACCGATCCTCATAAGCAGCTTTAAAAGATTATGGAAAAACAAAAATAGCTTCTATCCTCAAGCCAGCCGCCATACTGTTTTTCCTTTGCATTTTTAAACTAGATCTATACCTATAGATGTCTAGTCCAAATTAGCACGCCCCTCCAGTCTTTACCCACACATGCAACAGTTATAAGCCAATAATATGACGCAAACTGCCAATTTTGTTGACCAACCATTTCATAAGTAAGTTGACAAGTCATACAATTCGTGCATTCGCTATATAAATTGCTGAACATAACAGATTGCCTTATTAGTTGACCAATGAGTTTGAGTGAGGACGAGACTGAGTTTAAAGATAAACTACACATAGTACATAGTAAAGATTGTAATAAATATACGCTTTCACACATTTAAATAATTTTGTTCAGTAGAGGGGCGTACATTTTTAGACTGGAAGATCTTTACAGGTATGTATTTAGGGGTTTACAAATGCCGTACAAAATTAGAGGACGCGGCCTTTCACTATAGTGTGATAGCAGAAATGAGCACAGACAAGCAGGCATTCTAGGAAGCGACCAATTTGTGATTTTGCAGACGCGTTTGTACATGTATTATACGAACTCTGTCTTCGTCGTTGCTCGTCGATGCCTTTAATATCACAGCCCCTCGAGGCCCCAGCCTCACGAGGAGTCGTCATATGTATCTATATGAGTTACATATGCGTATATTGAATGTATACTTGTTACACATATTAATCCAAGAGTACGCTGACGCTGATAGGATATTGTTTTGTATATTCGCTCTGACGGGAGATTTAATTTGGCCGGAATGTTGATTGTGTCTCTGACTATACTAATTACATTTCGCAACTCCGAAACTTGGCGCAGCTTGTTCCTTGAGAATATTGTTATGGAATCGTTTGATATGCAATCGAGCGTGTCGGGCTCATGAATAAAATTATGTAACTCGTCGAAATATTCGGCATTATCCGTCGTCAGTGTAGGGGTCTGGTATTGCTCTACGGGGTGTAGTTACTTTCATTTTAACTTCCACAACGATGTGAAAATATTTCCCGGGGAGTTTATTGCTAGCGGGAGAGCTGTGAGGTCGAAACGGAGCCTGAATATAGTATTCAGTTGTGGCATTAACGGTATCTACCGACTGCCCTTGCCCGCTCCACTGATTGAATGTATCGGTGCGCTGAAAGTTGTATTTTATAGTTTCGCCTTTTCAAATACAGGAAAATATAGAGAAAACCGACAATACCGTACATTTCAGGTATTTCCTCTCTAACATTAAATATATTTTAAAGCATTTTCAAAGGAAACGGACATTTCTAGTTATGTATTACGTCTATGTATGTATGATGTATCTGATATACAAGAATATACCTACTTCAATCGTAACTCATGTTTACTTAGTTTGCATGTTTAATAAGTGTTAATAAATAAGATAACATATAGCATAACTTTCATTAGTAGTCATGGAATAACATAAATACGTATTTAAATTGAATAGCCTTAGAATAATATAGCGATTGGATTATCGTCGCACAAAGAGAACCTTTTGCGGTTGCCATTACAAGATATTGCTCTATCGCTGTAAAATTGTAAGGGGTAGGTTAAGTGGTTGAGAGAAAAGTGATGTATAGTGCCTTATACTGCTCGAGTCTGGCGTAAAGATATAACCATCAAAACTCATAGTATTTATCTCAGAGTATTCTTTTAGTTTAATATTTTTATTACTCGGAGGTAGCAAACGTGCTTGCAGCATGATAAGTGGTTACCGCCCATGGACATCTATAATCGACCCAAGATAGGATCGAAGTTCTTTCTTAGGTCGACGACAAATGCGTTGCTGCCCTCAGGACTAAGTTGGAACGCCTCGGTTGAGATGTCTCCCTTCAAACCTCAACATAGCAGGACACTGCTGTTGTAAGGCAGAAATAGGTGTGGCGATGGTGCCTCCAGAATCGAACCGTAAAAGGTTCTACCACCTTCAAAAACATATTTAAATTGTTAAATTAATTGGATAAATAAATTCTTTAATGTTGAGATGACTTCATCTCATAGGGAATCGAACCTTTGAGCAGTTAGTATACTGCTAGAGCATGAATATATATAAGCATATGGATCGTCATCGTCTACTACGTCGTTTTTCCACTCCACGTCTTCGCGTTTCTATAATTAGAGCAATCTTCGCTACAAAACGGTGTAACAATGTCGAATCGAATAAGTAGTAAATCACAGCAAAGTTTAAACGAATTGCACAGAGGTACATTCACTTCGCTAAGACCTACTTAGACGTCAAAATGGTCTCGGAAACTCCCAAATCAAATAGCTCCTTTACCGAGATTTGCAGCAAGTTTGTAATAATTTACTTAGCGCACGGATCCCTAATTTATTGGAACAGTGGAACAGGGAAGAGTTCGATTGGTACAATAAATTTCAAATTTCATTATTTGAAGAGGAAGTCGCGAGTTGCCAATCGCAATTGGGTTTTCCGATCACGTCGTCATACTATTGGCGAGGATATTCGAGCCACCTGTGCCCGTACTCTATGAGGCTTTAAACACGCCTCTGCTCTCTCGATAAACCGACTGTGAAATATTCGCGGTGTACGCCTGAAGCCACATTTCCTTATGAATGATACATGCCATGCCGCTCGCTCCGTTTTCTAGCACGACGCGATCAAACTACGTACTTACTTGTAGTTATTGCATAATTCGTAAATTCAGCGGCTGAATCTGACTCGGTGCCGGCTCGGTCGCTGACTATATTTATATACAACGCGGTTAGCTATTCAAAGCTCACCTGCACAGTATATTTAGAGTTGTAGAATGCATCGTAACTTAAGTGCGAGTGTACGCTTTGTAAGGTTAAGCAGTTTGTGGGCGTAGGTGCAAAGTGCTGAGTTTCCGATTGGTGAGCTATAAATAAACATTGCAACACTGTAATGTTTGGGTTAGGCAACAGTGAATTTAACGGTTGTGTGCCGTTCAGGCGTGCCTTAATGTAGGAGTAAGTTTAGAGTCTTAACATTTTCACGTTGCATTATATATGTATTTTTTTACAGTGTTGTACACGTATTCATTCGTGTATTTGCTTAAAATATGTATTAATTTATATATTTGGATTAGATCTACTTAGTTATGAATTCGTTACTTTGTAATCGTATTTATGTATTATTATTTATATCCCAGTGAAATCGGAAGAAAGTAGTACAACGCTGGGTCCGTGAAGTGAAGAACCAGTTAAAACATTATAACAATATACGGAACAAACACCCAGTTTGAGTACAAAACTGGATATTCCTTCGCAAGGCACACTAAATTACAAGCGAACAATGCAGTCGTTTATGATAGCTATAAATTTTATACGTACATAGATGAACATTGACCTATGAGGGGATGCCTAGACCGTAAAAAGTTGGCGATGGCGGAGTGTGGTCGTGACCGTATCTCAAATTAAATCTCACCAACAAATCTTCGCGGGATGAGCCGCGCTAGCCACTACCATTGTTGCGCGCGAAATGTTTTCAAATTTACGGTTATTTCTCACATTTTATTTTGAAATGGTGAAACATTTTAATGTTTGTAAAGTCCGTGTGTAGACTCGTCTTAGTCTTTGTGAGACCGCTGTATATAGTTTCTATATAATGAGTTGTCGGTCCCAGTGAGTTCGGTAGGTAGCCGTTAAAACTTTTTTGAGTTAAAACACTGGGAAACTACTAACTATAGAAATAGGAATTCTGTTTTCTTTGCTACTAACCATCTACTTTTGAAGGTGGTAGAACCTTGAAACTGTTCGACTCCGGAGGCACCACCGCCATACCTATTTCTGCCTTATAACAGCAGTATTCTTGCTGCTGTTTTCTGGTTTGAAGGGTGTGGTTAGGGATACTTAACCGAGGCGTTCCAACTTATTCCTCAGGGGCAGCAACGCATTTGTGGTCGACCTAAGAAAGAACTTCGATTCTGTCTTGGGTTGATTACAGATGTCCATTGGCGGCACCGATCACTTACCACTTTTGTGAATTTTACTTTATTATTTAAGTAGTCTTAATTAATATATTAAATAATATTTTTTTTTTTTTATTTGCAAACTAGTGTTATCAAATACATATACTACATATTTTGGTTCCAATGATATACCTTGTACTAGATACGAACAGCGCGAACGAGACAGTGTCCCTGTGTGAGAAGGCCGACTACTTCGATGACGATAAGCGTCCTCTCTGGTTCGTGTACAGCGGCATGGGCTCGCAATGGGCCGGCATGGGCAGGCATCTCATGGGCATTCCTATTTTCGCCGCCGCCATTGAGAAGTATGTTACTTCAATTTTTGTGTTAGTCTTTGTCTCGTTTGTTTTTAATGTATATTCTGTGTTTTGTGTATCTACCCAAAAATCTATCCATTCGAATCTGTTTTTTTGACTAAAAGAAAATGTTTTTTTTAGTAAATAATTAGTTATGAAGTCAGCTTTTGAAACATCTTGTTCATTAAAATCTTAATTTAATTAAATTTTCCTCTATTCTCTTAAATTTTAAGTTCCAGATTTATTAAGCAAAGTTGTTTCTGAAGTACAATTATGAACTTTAATTACATGCATTTCATCACTCTTTGAAAGTCCACTACTAAAGCAAGACCTATTTCGTCATATTGTCACATGATCTTGTGGGCATAATTAGTTAATATTGAAATTCATTATTTTGAAACACAGATGCAAGAAAGTTTTGGAACCCAAAGGCGTTGATATAGTTAACATTATTACTTCAACGGACAAAAAGTTGTTTGATAACATCCTCAACTGTTTTGTGGGTATATCGGCGATCCAGATCGGGTTAACCGATGTACTGCAGGCATTGGATTTAGTTCCGGATAAGATTATTGGTGAGTAAACGCTACCAAATATTTAGGTAAATGAATTTATTGGAAATAAATAGAATTCGCAATAACTACTTGAATAATTTATTGGAAACTAACAGAATTGGAATTATTATTTAACACAAGTTGGCTTCTCCATTTTGTTAATTATTTCGACTTTCGGCAGACGCACGTTTTCTTAAAGGCGACATAAAGTACCAAATCATATTAATATTAGTCCCGGGACGATTAATGTTTTATTATCATTTTGATTGAACTTATCTGAATGCGAAATAATAACTGTTAAAACAAAAAGCACTAGAATCAATCTAAATAAATATCGAAACAGTTCAGGCCATTTCCGATCCCTATAACTTAGTTGTGGATAAAACTAGAAGCCGGATTTTTTTGTAATCAAGCAGGCATTGTATAAACACGGTATACTTAAAATTTCATACAATTTGAACCAGTACAAAATTTCTTAATTTTGCCACTTACTCACTGACTCACTGACTGAGCTGAGCCGGCGCACTTCGTACCGCTTCAAAATCCGTCCCCGTATGAGTAGCATTTGCTACTATTGCTATACTCGTACAGTTAATCTGTCACTGTTTTTTATCGTCAATATTACTATCTTAACAGGTCATAGTCTTGGCGAACTGGGCTGTGCGTACATCGATGGGTGTTTAACGGCAGAAGAGATGATACTCTCCGCGTACTATCGGGGGATCGTATCCTTGGAAACTCCTTTGATCCGAGGATCCATGGCGGCTGTGGGGCTTGGATATCAACAAGTACTTGTATACCATTAATGTATGAATAAGATCTGTGACGTGGACCCTACAATCATCTGTTTGAAAGGTCGTTAAACTCTGTCCCTCAGATATAGAGGTGGCTTGTCACAACTCAGCGGAGTCCTGCACTATCTCCGGCCCGGCGGACTCCATCAAGGCGTTCGCCACGAAGCTCACTGCGGAGGGAATTTTCATAAGAGAAGTTCCCACTTCGAACATTGCTTACCACTCGAGATATATCGCCGATGCAGGTATTAGTTCGTTTTGATGTTATAAATACCAAAGTTTGTTACTCTTTGATACAAAACCTACTACAGGGATTTAGATGAGACGTTACAGTAATATAACTTATCCATCAGAATAACACCTAGGATATAATTTAAAACGATGTTGTGTAAATTGGCCAAAATACAACGATAAGTCAAGCCATTCTCCATAATAGATAATGCGGGCATAGCCGCGGGCAACAGCTGGATACATAATAAATACGTTTCAGGTCCCGATATGCTGAAATATTTGAAAGAGAGCATAAAATCTTCAAAACCTCGAAGTGAACGTTGGATCTCCTCGTCTGTACCGGAGGAGAGATGGAACACACCGGCAGCCAAATATTGCTCCCCTGAATACCTTACAAATAATCTTTTGGTAATGTTATTCATTGTTTATTACTACACTACATCTCCTTTTAGCTAATGGACGACAATACTCCAGAACCTTCTTTTCTCAATTGCTGTATTTTGAATCTTCGAAATGCAAATCTATTTAAGATCCGCGAAGAAGTGCTTCTACTCGTATAACATCGGAAGATTCTATAACTGGTGCTCTTGTGCGG
>DWNJ01001347.1:0-12247 GCA_018250275.1 Udranomia eurus
TTAGCATTAAGTCCGCCTTTGTTCCAATACTGTATGTATGGTGCATAAAGTGTAAATAAATAAATAAATAAATAAAGTACGTATACGCATAGAGCATAACAAAATTTCGCTTGTCTACTAAGGGGAAAGGTTAAATAACAAACACTACTACAGTTTTGCTTTATTACTACAGTTGGTCTAGTTTTATATTCATGGGTACTAAGTTATAATCAAATATTTTTCTCTCGGTCTCAAAAGACATCAAAAGAATAAATACAGAGAATACGGCATGCATTTGATAAACCTAGAATTAATGTTTATATTACTTCGACTTTTTGAATAATGCTATTTTATTAAATTTTTTAATTTACTAATAATAAGTTTTTACCAACCCTGGATTTGCCGGTTCGACGTTGTACATATTTGGGTTGAATTTGTATAAATACAAGCGGGGATTTCGTCAAAAGAAATTTTCCCGCATAAACTAGATGCCGCCATTTATCCTAAATATGAAAATCCTTATCGAGGCTCATATCCAAAATTATTTATTGCGGGAAAATCGGCTTATTGACACGATGCGTGAATTTATAAAACTTATTTTTCATTTTTATAAGATGATGTATCAGAATATCAGTGTTTCTATACCAATAACGTTAACCAGGTATTACTTAACTAACTTAATCCCTAGAGGTATTATCTATCTGTATTCGATATCAGATAAAACATCGATCTCGTCTGGGATTGATTATAGTCCATGGAAGCCAGTGACTTACCATCATTGGACTGCATGCCCGGTGCTATGAATGCTATGAAAATACAAAGAAATTAAATATAGTCCCATTTAAGGCACAATGACGTCACGCCGTCGCATCTTTAATGATGTTTCGCTATTCCAGTAACTGTATTACCGAGTAATTCTAGGACGTTCTGCATCACTGATTTATAGAAACATCACTACAAGAGAGATTTGTTGACGTTTGTGAATGTAACCGACGCTAACAGCCGTATAATTAAGATACAGATTCGAATCGAGTAGGCGGAACATAAACCCCGTACGACCATTACATACGAGATATTTAGATTTGCCATCAAAACGGTAGTTTTAGCAGTACAGTACAGTGCAGTAGTTACTAGTTATTGCGGGAGTTCAGAGTCCGTAAAACCGTGATTTTGTGTCATTAAATAATAAGATTAGGTTAAATATCAGGTATTACATATTTTATCATACATTACATCTTTTATTGTTAATTGCGTCTGCATTTAATTGTGTCTTATTGTGCTTCAAGTTTAGTTAGATTTAACTGAATAAATTGACTGAATAATCTAGAGAAACAAGTTCTATGTGAAACTTAACTATTCGATTTTGTATCATTTTTTTCTCATTCTCTACGCTTCACGAATTTATAATGTAAAGAAGTAGGAATACGAATTAATATCTAAAGATCACTATTCCTACCTAACAAGAAACATCGTCGTTACAAAAACATATTACGCATACTTCGTGACGTTGCAAAAACTATTATTATACTACATACTTTTTGCTACTGTAAACTGGCTTAGTAAATCAAAATAATGGCTTTAAACTTAAGGATCGAATGTTAACCATATCACACATTACAAACATCAATTAAGTTAATTGTCGGTTATTGTCATAATTAGCGCATTCGATAATTAAGTCCCATCCTGTTTATTTACTGCTTATAATGTTAATGTGGTTTTTATTCGTCAACCGTCGATTACTTAATAAATATGTGAATATTTACATACATATATGTATATACAACAAATGTTAACTACTAATATTGACTTTTGCGAATGTAATATGGTTTAGGTAACACTAAGACTAGCGTGAGATCGTAACCGCACTCGCTTGGATTTACTTTTGAAAGTGTATTCAACAGTTTAGTTAATGCTGGAATTAATGCATTGATTATGAAGGCAATGACATACGTACATACAAACCGCCACATTACTATTTATATTACGTTAGATTTCCGTAATAGTAGCATTGAGGAGGAGGAGGATATATCATATACAAAACACATAAATAAAAGTAGGTTAAAGTTATACAATTCTAAAAACAAAAGTTACGAGTAATAACTGCACATTAATTTGGCGAACGCATTGTAGTGCACAAGCCAAGTTGGCGCTTTGACAACTGTTACACAAATTGTCCTTTATGTCGTTAGTTTTAACGCTTTTCTATTATAAAATTTATTTAGGAGGTCAATCGAACGAGCCAAGGATTTTGGCGCGATAAAACGTTTTATTGCTGCCCAATTAAAACGATGTGTGCGTCCGGACCACACAATGATAATTCCCACTATGTCCACCAACCAAGATTGATGGCGATTTATTGACTCAAAATAAAATTATTTTCCTAACAGAAAACTACTTTGTCAATAAATGTGTCTTAAGTTTTCAATGAGGTATCCGTTTATATTTATACAATATTATACAGTTGAGAGTAATAACTTAGCACATTATATGGGCTATGGTTTCAACATTAGTTGCAGTGATTGGAATGTCAATAGTTAACATTCAAAATTATATTTCTAAAGATGGTAGAAAATTTTACGGTTCGACTCCGACACCACCACCACACCTATCTGCCGCTGTGTTCTGGTTCGAAGGTTGTGGTCAGGGAGATACTTAACCGAGGCGTTCCAACTTTATCCTCAGGGGTACCAACACATTTGTAATGGACAAAAGAAAGAACTTTCCTATCATGGGTTGATTACAGATGTCCATGGGCGGCAGCGATCACTTACATCAGGTGGACTGCATGCTCGTTGGCTACCTCCCAGTAGTATTATATTATTAGAAACTTGTGTCACATTACCTCTGTAAACGAGTCCTTTAAGTACAAATGCCATCAAATACGTGTAATTGGTTAATATAATTACACAATTGAATTATAGGTAATGGGCTATAAGCGCTTTAAATAGAATTCTGAAATTATTGCACGCAGCACCTTATTTTAGTATGAATTCTTACTCCATAAATAAATCAAACTCGTTCGGGGAATTGGCATTTGCATTCTGCTACATCCTCCTAATTGAAATTACAGATACCGGACGCAGTATTTAATTGTTCAGTATGACACTTCTAATACCTTTAATGACATGATGTTCCATTTTGAACAAAACAGGAAACTGCATTAAGTAAATTCGCATTAAGGTATATAACTTCGTAACTTTTCAATCCAGTAATAATTATATTTCAAATCTGGTATTGAAATTACATTATGACATATTATATATGTATGTGTATACATTTATAAAGATAGAGTAGTTATCGCGTGGCAGTAAATTTCAATGTGACTGTTGGCAACGAAATTCTAAATTCAAACTACCATTAATTTCAATTAACAACGAGACCGTTGCGTCATAAATATTTCTTATAAAATACTGAAAATTACGATTTTTATACAAACCAGTTCAAAGTATCTGAAACAGGTCAATCGTTGCACATGAATTTGCCGCACGCGCTGTACGCTGGCACTATGACAAGTATTCGACAATATTCGTCGTGGGCTGTCAACGGCTGTTGACTTCGTCGGGTTTACTCTAGAAGTAGATTTGGGGCCAGTCAAGCAATCGGTCATATTCAAACATTCTAGAGCAGAGCAAATGGCAACCGTGGAAATCGGTTTAATGTGTTAGTTGGACTTGGAAGATTTATAGCTTGACTAGTTTTTAAGAATCTTTATACACTGACGAAATCTTTATACATTGGCCTTTTACTTGTAATAATATAGCGCTGTAAAGAGCAGTTTTTGGGATTCACCTTCGCGTTTATCGATTCAGTTATTGCATGTAAAATTATTTTATACGTAACATATACGTGTTCATTTTTTATTTATAAAAATAGACTAGTATTTATCTGCAATATAGGAAACAAATTTATATTTTCCTTATACCATTGAATTGAATGGAATGAATCAAAATTCAATTATAACTGCATTATTGTTCCGTCGACACCTACATACAATTGATATTAAGTTTTTGTTATATCAAGCTAACGGTACTTTTAATTATTACAATGTGTGTACGTATAAAAATGTAGGTAGACTCAGTTGATTCATATGATCAAAAATACTACTTACATGTTTAGTCCAATTTTGTTATTGTAATTTTTATTTTAATATTTACTTAATCATTTATTTATGCAACTAGAATGTCGTCGTCAATAGAAATTGTTATCAAATATGTTCGATTCATATCTAATACTAGATGACCCGGCGAACTTTGTACCGCCTGAGAATCAATGTTGTGTTAACTTAGTTGGATAATATTCAGCAATTTTTAATAATAAATTATAGCCTATATGTCGCCGAGGATTAATAGCTATATAACAAAAAAGGTTTCATCAAAATCTGTCCAGTCGTTTTGGTGTGAAAGCCGGACAATAGACAAACAATAATTTCGAAATGATTTTATACCTTATATTTTTGGGGTATTTTAGTTTTTATTCAATCTACAGAATTGAACTCTTCTACAGTTTTATTATATGTATAGATGTATGGATTTGTATCCTTCCATCTCACGTGTGGTCACTATCATCACCAACTTTGTCCGCAAAAAGGTTAACGTACGCGGTAATGGGACAAAAACTAAGATAGCGATGACACCCGATGATGAATAGTTGCACCCTGACGCGTCACTGTGCAACGTGGTGTAAATCAAACGTGTGCTTTATCGGTGTTTATTACCGAGTAATCGATGTAGGTCGCAGGGAATATCGGGGTTGATAGTGGAGACACACTTCTTTGAATATGTTTACGTATAGAATGTGGTCCGGTTTAGGTCTTTTAGATGGTACATTTGTTTGAAAGTTCGTCAGATACGTTCCATTGGTCTAAATGTTTAAGTAAGGTAACGGTGACAACCGATGATGAATAGTTTCACCTTGACGCGTCACTGTGCAACGTGGTGTAAATCAAACGAGTGCTTTATCGGTGTTTATTACCGAGTAATCGATGTAGGTCGCAGGGAAAATCGGGGTTGATAGTGAAGACGTTCTGTTTCCCTGAATATGTCTACGAGGGAAATATGTTCTAATTTTAGGGCTTTTAGATATATTTTTATGAAAAATCGTCTAATTCATTGGTCTAAATATTTGTATATTTCAACGCCTTCAGGTTCAAGCTATGATAGACCGGGAGAAAAAAGCCAAGAAAAAACCCTCAGCACTCTTTAAAAATACGTCATAAATAAATTGAGTGTATAGCATGATTTTGGTCCGATACTGAACTCACGGGACAGCGACCGTTTGTGTCAGTACTAGTCCACTACCTACAATTTATAAACACTTACAGTTCTTACGCGAGAAGGTGATAACTTGTGTTCTTACAGTGCGGACTGTTAGTTACGTACACACACTCGGGTAGCTATATAAAAAAATGTTTCCGTCTGAAACAAGAACGCCCATTCATACGCACTTGCGTACGCATGGAACCCACGTGCTAGAGCATCACTTGCGAAGCCAACGTGATCTTGTGATTGTGAGCTTCGTCTAAGTATAGAACGGTTGCATCGTGTTCATGAAAAGGTGTTCTTAGTGAGTAAATCGAAACGTGACTTGAAGGCTGGGAGTCTCTCAAGGCTCAAAAATCATCTGAACCAACACTTTGAGAGGCATACATTTCGTTCGAAGTGTCTTGTATGTAGGCATCTACAAGTCCTAGTATTGGTGAAAATAATGTAATTGAGGCATAATTGTGGTCTTCAAGTAGAGTAAGCCTTCGGAAATTACTTTCGCATTATGAGCGTTGCTTCTTCTGAGAATTAAGATGATGGCTCAAAAATTCTAGCATCATACCATACGCTATAATCACGACTTACAATGAACTTGATGACGTCGTTTCTGCAGGAAGACAACGCAAGAATCTATCATCACTACCTTGGTGAGCAAAGCCACTTGTTCACCATTCTTCTTCACCACAACCCTTCCCCGGTGAACAATGTACACCCAAGGCGCCAAGTTTTTCTCCCTCATGATTTCCTCGCCCGGCAAGAAGTACAGTTCTGTGACCGCACTGCAGAGTTCTCTCTCTATGATATCACCTCCATGAAGAATCGTGTTCAGGGCAGCGAATGTTCTTAAAAGTAATTGTGACATAAATTTCTGAATCAATCTTGATATAATACGATAATAATAAATTTTACAACACCCAAGAATAAATTTTACTAATAGTAAGAAAACTAGTGTCAAACTGAGTATTTTAGTCTCTTTTTGCATGTCTCATGCTCGTGAAGTATATACTCTAGAACTTAAACTTTAAAGTTAGGCAAATGTTCGATAGACAGATAAGTACCATCGATCGAGGGTATATTATTACTCTATTTAAAATTAAATACACATATACAACTATACGAGTATGTATGTCTGTTTTAGTTGGATAAATCTTCAAATGAATATATTGAACACAAACTGCGAGGCTATGCCACTTTGAGGACTCATCAAAAATGTAATTTTCCCTTACAATTTTTAAACCAGAAGAAAACCATCAATGTAACCGTACTTCAGAAATAGGGGTCTCTATTTGCCTTTGATACAACGGATCTGGTCCCAAAATACGAATACGATACGATACGAAGAAATCTTAATGCTTAAATATTACCAACTTTTTGAAGAAGTAGTAACTCAGATCCTGTCGAAATACGATTCCGATCCTTTCATTCATTAAGTTTTCAATATTGATGCCTTTTGTTCTGTAAAACAATATTACATTAAATTCGCAGATATTTTGGTTTCCGCGGGTTTTGTTCTAATCATCACAACAATATTGTTGTGTAGCTTTAATCAACGACTATACGTTATACCAGTCATTAACTCCGATTCGAACGAAACTAACTGCCAGTTTTGTTGACCAACCAGTGCACAAGTAAGTTGACAAGTCAAGCAATTCGTGCATTCGCTATATTTCTGAACATGACAGATTGCCCTATTGGTTGACCAACGAGTGCAGAGACGAGTCTGAGTTTAAAGAACAATTGCCCACACATACTAGTAAAGAGTTGTAATCAATAACAGTTGCCACACATAAAAAAATGTTTAGTTGAGGGGCGTGCATTTTTAAACTGGAAGATCCATAAGTACAATTAATACACAATGTTGTTTAATTGCTTTACCTTATTAGTTTCGTTTGCAGTGTAAGCTGAAAATACAAATGATGTCTTACCTTCGCCACCAATATCTAAAATGCCTAATAATACGCTGCATTATCTGCTTCTCAACTCTTTCTGCTTGCAGGAACTGCCTCAAGTGACTGACACCGTGCTGGAAGATTGTGTTTCCACGGAAGTTAAGTACTAAGAGTGCCAGCGTGTAGCACATTGCGTACCTATAAATGGCACATAGTAAAAATGATTCTTTATCCTATAAGGATAGCAAACGATCATGCAGTCTACCTAATGGTAAGTAAGACGGACACTTGACGAGGCGTTCGAGAGTTCGGTGAGACGAGGAGTTAGTCCTTCAACAAGAAGCATCGCATCTGTTCTTTATTTACCCTTAGAGGTACCACGCATCTGTTCTTAACCCACTATAAAACTTTGATCCTGTCTAGGGTTGATTCGGCTTGGCAGTGTTCAATTACTATCGGAAGGACTGTTTGCTCGGACAACAATGTGTATACTTACCAAAACATGAAGCCAAGAATGAAAAGAGTAATCCCCACTCCGGGATTCTGGCGGTCAATTTTAAATGTACCCAAATTAACTCGGATGAGGCCGCTTTCCGCGAGACAGAGGCTTTCAGCAAAAACCTATAATTTTCAAATTTCAAATTCATTACAAACACGAATAACTATCCAATACTCGTGACATAAAGTGGATAAAATTACCAACAGTTCCTGAAGTTACGATTTGTGACTATAAATTTATAAGCCCTTATTTTCAATTATACCTAATTCCATTATATTAATCTAAGTATTATATATAGTACATGAATGAAACCTACTAAATTACCATATCAAATTTGCCCGTATGTAATTGCCTGTTCGAATAAAACGTCTGTGATGTACGAACAAATGGACAAGGCATTTAAGAAAAGGCAGGTGGGTGAACTGGACGTCTCCAGTTCATCCACCAAATTGGTTGAGTGCCGTCGCATTCAACATTCGGCAATAAACACTACCGAAACCACCGAAAATTTCTCTACCTTTGCCTGTCTCTATAATGGTCTCCGAAAAATTATCTTAGAATAAAATATCCGTGAAGTACGAAAAAATGGGCAAGGCACAGAATTTTAAAAGCAAGTAACAAAGTAATCATTAACCATATGTAATTGATCGCTAGTGGGTGTCTCGTCCAATGTCAGGAAATTCGGCACCCAACACTTGTCCCTTCGCGTCATGTTCACCAAAACGCCCATGCTGTCCCATTGGAAGAGAATGCACTTGTTCACGAAGTAGTTGCTAGCGGCTATCATTGTCACTATTGTGACCACTTGCCACTTTAGGATCTAATAGCAAAGTTATTAAGGATATTAATATTCGTTTCCGTTCCCATTAACATCCTGCTACGTGGTTAACGTACCATAACGAACGCCATATTCACAACCGGTGTATCCGCTACGTAATCAAAGTACCCCGTCAGCAGATACAAATGTGCAAACTTGGCCACGGTGTTGATGAACACCGCGCTGTTCTCGTCGATGCACTCCGTCATCACCATCCTGACCAGCTCCGAGACCGGGAGCACGCCGACGACGTCCAACACGAAACCGTGGCTCAAGTAGTGCAGCAGGCACTTCATCTTGTCAGTGATGAGCAACCCACGGTTGTCGTAGTAGCCCATCTGAAATTATCAACGTCAGAAACAAATAGAATTTTGTTACAATAAAATTAATTCAATTCAGCAAGTATAGTAAAAAATCAAGGGTCAAGAATCAAATCCAAAGGTTACAGTTAATACAAAGTTTTGATTTACACATTTACACTTCACTAGAGATCGCCTAGTGGTTGACAAAAATCTACCTCTTTTGCTTCACGTATTCATTTATAGATGAACGTTATAATATTCGTCAAAATCAGGCTGTGTTAGGTCAGGATAAAAAGTCCGTTAGAAAATATGTACCTATATAATAACGCAAGAAAGTTATACACCTATAGAATATTAAATATTATAACATTGAGGTAGAGCACATAGTAACAATAGAGCGTGTAATTCACCTAATAGTAAGTGGTTACTATCGTTCATGGACATTTGTACTCAACCCAAGACAGGATCGAAGATCTTAGGTCGACCACAATTGCGTTGCTACACCTGAGGACTAAGATGAAACGTTTCAGTTAAGTATGTCTCCCTTACGACACCCTTCAAAACAGAACACAGCAGTAAGAAAGTTCGTGTTATAAGGCATATAGAAGTGGCGGTGGTGCCTCCGGAGTCGAACTGTTATAAATACCCATTTTGCTACTGACTCTTAAGTGAATATTACGCTATTAACACCTTAACTTAGTGGTAAAATACTCAGTAATTAATTCAATGTCAACTTTAGAGACAATCGAATAATACGCCGTTGGTTCACTAACGACGGATTAAGGTCAAGTGTTAAGTTGATCCAGGGATTACCCTCATTTACCCACATTAAATCGACCTAAGTAGCTAACGGTATAACGGAAAAGGATTATTTTTTAAAGAGGTTTCCTTGAGATGGTGGTATTAAGCAGCTAGAAGTAGCACAGAGAAGTGTAAGTCAAACATCTATGAAGGGCTCTGATTACTATGATACAGGTTATGCATAGTTTAGAATTCAGCGTTCAAATACATTTTAACCCCTTATATAAGTTCTACTTGTATCAAGAATAAAAAGAATAATGAATGGTCTTCGACACAAAATAGTCTTCGGTTGACCGAATGTTGAATGTTGAATTGGACAGTCATAGTGAGCACTACCATAAAGAGGGTTGATAAGATAAAATGCGATATAATTTGTTTAATGAAACATACTTATAAAATTAGAAATACCGAAAAAAATATAGAAAGCGCGACTATGAGAATTCACGGTAAGCTATAGATATTTTTCGTTGTGTATGAAGATCAAACAAGGCCTAAAAGAAATCGCTATTAGTGACTATTTTATTTATGAATTTTTAATCTTCGAGTGGATTGTGTGGAATACTTCTAGTGGACACATAATAGCTTAATATTTGATCTTACCGGAATTACCAAGAACATTACAGGATATTTTTACAACACAGGTAGCGAGCGTACATACCACCTGATAGAAAGTGCTCTCACTGCCGCCAATGCACATCCCTAATCAACCCAAGATAGGATCGAAGTTCTTTCGTCGAACACAAACGGGTTGCTACCCCTGATCACTAATATTAATCAATCGGTTGCCTAATATTAATCGATTGTTTAATATTGGATAACCGATTGAGCTTCTCTAAATGAGTAAACTCCCTCAAAACTGACAATCGAACGTAGTAAAGCTATTAGACCACTAACGAGGGCATTAGACTAAAGTGTTTACTTATTAAGGCCCTTAGTAATGACATAAGGGCGTTATAGCGTCTATTATAGCAAGGTATAACAACTGAATATTCAATAGTGTTGTGTTTATTATCTTTCGTATCTAAGTGGGAATAATTAGCGCTATATACTATTAAATCACTGAGGCATCAGTCATCATACCTAAAGACAGTATAAGAGATAACCGTCAATACATTACTTTGGTAAGAAATCCGCCTCAACCAATTTTTGCGGGAGGATTGAGCGGAATAGACAACAAATTAACCAATAAAAATAGTCAATTTTGTCTTCTATCTCGCTTGCGTAATCACGCTTACACTTTATATAGTTGCATCCTTTTCTTTTACCCACTCAACGTTGTAGTAAAAAACTTATTTTAATTAATCAATATTTTTCACAATTATTTCTAATGTTTCCCGTTCGCTGGCTGATTTTACACTGAACAGACGTTTGCCACCGGTTTGCTAGCAGCGGCCATGCAGCCGATGCGTGGTTCGAGGGGAAAGCGTATTGTCGGTCTATATCTTATAATGTCTTTGATCGTACTATTCGAGTTCACCTATAAAGTTGCAGTCAAACCTGCTAATAGATAATTAAGAATCAGTTTTTTGATTGTTATTCCGAATATATATCTCTATATCAGGAAATTTACAATACAAACTTGAGACTATACACAACTTAGTTATGTGTCAACGATAATTCAAAAACTCAGTTATGTGCTTTGTGAACGTACCTGTAACAATACAAGCATATATATTAATGATTTTATCGATTAAAAATAACAATATACATATACTGGAAACATCTCAACCACGGCCATCCAGTATCAATAAATGAAACGATATTGCACAAATAAATGATAAACATAATACAAATCATTAACACATTTCAAAATATATATTTAGGTATGCAGACAATCTAACACCCAGACAGGACAAACAATCGTTCTCAATATAAACATTTGTTTTGCTAGAATCAGACCCTCGAGGGACCAAAAGGCAAGTCAACTTAAACTAAAAATTAAAATTAATTCAACCCGAAAGCAAATATTATAGAGCAGTGTCAATTTACTTTAGGCTTTACTTGAAGTCGCTTGTCGTCGTCGCTTTCGTCGATATTATAATGCTTTTAATGCTTGTTTGTCAAAGTAATATAGCGAATAATGATAGTAAAACATCCCTAAAACATGGTGACATTTTAAACATTGAAGTCTTAATTTAGCATTCACTCCACCTGATGGTGGTGGTCAATTTACGTCATGGAAATTTGTAATCAACCCAAGACAAGTTCGATATTCTTTCTTAGGCTGTTTCAAAAGCGTTGCAACCTCTGAGGACTAAGTTGGAACTATTATTGAACAAGAAAATGTTTTAACTTTTCGGCTTTGAGTGTGCGTTCTCGGAAATTGCTTTACGAAAAAAAATCGAATGAGTAGTTTTAAAATAAAACTATGATTAAGTTGTAAATAATATAAAAATAAGTGCTTGTGCTCCAACTCAAAATTGTGGCAGGTCTTATAGCTATGTCGCAAACAAATTGGCATATAGGCATAATATAATATGAAATTATACCGCAATGGAGGTTAAAAAGCAGAAAATGCTCATACTTATCTCTATAACCGAATACAATGGACAAGTGACGTATTGTCTGTGTACTGAAGCTTATAATGAAATACTCGGCGTGTGAAGGCCTGAGCGTAATGAGAGAGGGTGTTGTATAAATAAAATAAAATACAGGATCATATTGTTCGTCTAATAATACATTATACAAGAATACTTATG
>DWNJ01001348.1:0-12244 GCA_018250275.1 Udranomia eurus
AACAATCCGCTATTATTATGTATGATGGTATATACCTTTAATTCTTGCAATATATACCGCTCTCCTTCCCTCACAGGTCTCATGCAACAAATATAAAGGTATAAACCAACATACATACCACCACCAACACATGTTTAGCTTCAAAACGGAGCCGCCCGCGCGGAGACCACTCTTTAAACTTAGAAAGTTTATTTTCGTTATTATTAAATTTGCCCATGTTATTGCATCAGCATTTTTTTTTAATTGGGAGGTAGCAAACAAGCATGCAGTCCACTTAAGGTAAGTGGTCACTGCCGCCCATGGACATTTGTAATCAGTCCAAGACAGAATCGAATTTCTTTTTTAGCTCGACCACAGATGCCTGGCTGCCCCTGATGACTAAGTTGGACCGCCTCGGTTAAGTATGTCTTCCTGACCACAATATTCCAACCGGAATACAGCAGCAGCAGAAATCATATTCATTATCAGGCAGAAATAGGCGTGGCGGTGTTGCCTCAGGAGTCGAACCGAAAAAGGTTCTACCACCTACCAAAAAGTACTACCCGATAATCATAGTACACCTATGTAATATGATTAATCTAACTCTCTACTCTCCAAAAAAGACTTTGTAGATTTTGTATTTACCAAACGGTCCATTTACGTTAAGACAGTTTAAATGTCCGAATTCAATTCTAGTTCGCAGTACATTACGTACGTACAACCAACTGGCGAATGGGATATTAGCTTCCATAAATTTATTACCCTTCGCTGGCACTAGTTTAAGCTTATCGATCGTCTAGGAACGAATTGGTCGACTTCTACCGCATTTTCCATCATAATGCCGTAAGCATCGATCCTGTTTCGTGCCGAGACGACGTTCATTGCAATTTATTCCATGTCGACAAACAGTGTCCTCCTAATCGACGTTCTAGATTTACGAGGCTCGTAGTCGAGCGGCGGATTAAAAAGGGCAACGAGAAAGATATATGTCTTTATTTCTATGCGCCGTTCGCCATGAATGTGTGAGCGTAAATGAACCGGAATTCAGGGCTCACGGCGCCCGTTCCCTCGGATCCACGGCGTCCTTATTTAACTGAATACGGCGGAAGGAGGACAATGTACCCGAAAATTGCCGGTCTCGTACAAAGATTTTTACATTAGCCGGCGATTAATCTCTGTCACTATTTTTATGTTAACTACTCCTTGGTCCGACAAATGTTTTAGCTCCGTGTAGGACGAGCGGTTGCAGGCCGGTTTAATTATCCACATTCCGGCTGGACAAATTGTTCGCTGGCTGCCGGCCCCGGATATTAATTTCGATACATTGTCCCCGTGCCCGGCTTTGAAGCGACGGCGATTATTTCCGCCTGGACGCAAAACGCGACTTAAGCGCCACTGATAGCAACTCAAATTTTTGTAAAAGAATTCCGCTGAAATTCCGGACCTTCCGAGACCTCGTGGAATTGTAATTCCATGAGCGAAACGAATAGGAACTTGCAAATAAACAGTGTTTATTACGGCGCCGTTAGCGTCAAAGATATTTCCAGAATAATCTGACAAACGAGGCAGAGAAAGCTGGAGACGGTGCCGCTGTGGTGCGAAAAATTCTACGGCAAACGGCCCCGCTGAGATATGTTTTAGATAAAGATTATTTATACAGTGTCTTATTTTACAAATCCAATTTCCGCGTGAAAACACGGGCTGGCTGTAAATAACGCAGACAAAGCTTTGCCGGAATCGCGTACCGTTCGATACATTATGCAGACCACGCTTCGTTGCGCCGAGCAATGAGCTCTGTAAATATACCAAGCACATCTGAAATGTTGCTTTTTCTAACGATTTTTTCACAGCATTTGACTTTACATAGTTCTGCGCGGTTCAAAACTTCATCCAGTTCAACAGGCTTAATGAGTTAATTTCTGCTCTAACAGGCGGTCGGTTGGAATTTCAAACAAAAGGATTGCAAGGATCAATAGTTTCGGATCTATTGTTGGCGCGCTGTGGTAAACTATTAATTGTGCTTAGTATTTATCTAGGTACTCTTATTTAATTTACTCTATTTACTAAATCAACGTGGTTTGATTTAATGAATATAAAACATTTTTTTATGGGTTGGTTATTTCCACAATTATTCGTTAATTAGTTCAGTTCAAATAACTTGGATAATACATTTTGTGAACTAATTCAAATAATGACTGAATTGTTTGATCTAAACTAGGTATCTATGTACTTCTGTATAAACTGTATCACTTCAACTCTTGTAACCAAATTTCATTATATAGTATATATTTATTATCTATCTTATTTTGATCTAAAATTTACGCGATATATGATTTTTGCAAGCACAACTACTTTATCATCTATACATGTATTAAACAATACTATGTTTACGCAGAAGACGGTCATGCCAACAATACGATAACGTTACTATCAGCTTCCGAATACCGTTAGTGTATTGGATATATAAATGTGTTCTAAGTCATTAATATTGAAAAATCGTCCCGATATCTTAAGTAGACGACATGGGAGCTCCCCCAAGTTATAAAAAGCAGAACGGCGTCGAATGGCCAAGATGTAGCTACAAAAACACGTATATTTGCACCGAAAGTCGTACCGCATCAGTTGATCGAAGCCGAACAGGGGACCCTTATCGTTACAGTCAAAAGGCACTATTTCATTTTCTTCTGTACTCGTTTCACTTTTTTGGTGGTTGTCTCTGGGGCACGCGGCGTACAGGAAAAGTCGTGATTTAGAGACGACAAAAATGTTATTTTCGTTACTCTGTGTGTGAGCGTCATGAGCGTTGCTTGTGGGCTTGCGTGACATATTTTTCTAGTGTCGAGGATGACAAATGGGAAGATAAATCATAACGAAAGCCAGCTTTTCTTTTAAAAGTTTTGTTTCTACGTATTCGCTGGAAGTTTTTCTGTTATTTCTGACAGTCTCATTTATTCTGTTTCTATTTAGTTATCTGCGGTGTACCCGCCGGCCTGTCGGCCCATAAACGAAAACGTTGTTTATAATCAGTTTATCATTTGTTTATTAAGAATTATGTTGTTGTGTAAGAATATTTTTTTGCCTTCAGTCCTCCATTTCTTTAAAATTTATTGGCGAAAATCGTTTACTCTATGCCTATATATCTTTTTTAAAGAATGTATATATGAAATTATTTGTTAGCTGATCTATGGAGAAACTTATCCAGAACTCATGTTCATGAACCTAAAATCTGGATCAATCTAGATTCATGAGCTTATTTAAGAAATAAAAGATATTATTTTAAACTCAAAAATCTCTACAGCCAAATCCTATTTTATAAAGATATCACTATTGTTCTTTTGAATACGAAATAAGTTATTATTCTTGCTTGGAGATTGTATAAGTTGTATGTGCCGAAATTGTATAACAAATAATAAAATGCAAATTTAAAGACGTTATGTCTTACAGTTTTCAAGGTTTACTCTTAATGTATGCATGAGAAAAATCTAAACATATGAAATGCGGACTATTATGAGTATAATGCGATAAATTATGCTTACTGTTGTACAATGCTTTGAATGGTTATAACTAAACAAGGTGAACTCAAATAAACCCATTTTTAAGCTTTATAAGTAGAAAGAGATCCACAGAATTTATCAATACAAGTTAGACAATTGATTGTCTAACTTGTATAGTAATAAACAATCTAGAAATATAATAATTGTGACAACCTTCTCTCTTCTATATTCTTGTTTATTTTTTAACTTGATAGTTTTCAAATACATGCGGAAAATCAATAATGTCAGATGTTGAATTGTCACGAATATTTTTAAGGCAACTAGTTTACAATAAAGAAGAAGGTAGTCTAAATATAATTAAATAATGTACAGAAACGCCTATCAACGAGGAATGTTAACGATATTCTTCAGCGTTGGATCAAAACCGTTAGCCATTTGGGATGTCCATACTAAAGATGGCTATGTCACGAGATTTTTAGACCAAGATATTAAGTCTATGGTTTTAGAAATAGGTGGCACTAATGTAAGTACATCCTACATAACCTGTCCAAAGGGAAACATGGTTTTAGGTATAACAATGCCTTTCTTAGTGATGATCGTGAAAAATTTGAAAAAGTACTTCTCTTTCGAAGTTACCATTCTCGACGAAACTTCGACGAGACGTCGGTTTCGTGTGTCGAATTTCCAAAGCACTACTCAGATATTACCGTTGTGTACCGTAATGCCTATAGCGCTTTCTGACGGCTGGAACCAAATTCAATTCAATCTTGCCGAGTTTACTCGTCGTGCGTATAAAAAGCAATATGTCGAAGTTCAAAAACTTAAAATTAATGCAAACATACGTTTAAGGAGAATTTACTTTACGGAGAGATTAATACCAGAAGACCAGTTGCCACCGGAATATAAATTGTACTTTCCATTGGCTTCTAAAGGAATAAGGGAGAAAAAAACTCTCACACAAAATATTGCAGATAAGGAGAACATTAAGCCGTCAACTTCGCAACAGGAAGTTAAAAGTGCTGAAGCCGTTCCCATCGAAGAAAAAACTGAAAGTGAAGTGAAAATTGTGAAACCAAATTCTAAGGCCTCATTTCATTCAATCAAAAAAGTTGGGTCTCACGAGTCGAAAAGATCTAATATTATAGTGGAAGCTATTACAAAGGAAGAGGATGTGGCTATTGATGTAATCGCTACTAAAACTGAAGAGGTTGCCGAGAAAACTGAATTAAGCACTCATGAAGAATTAAGTGCTGGAGAAAATATGAAAGAAGATGACGTCGTGGTACCAAAAGAGGATAAAGGCTTGAACGATATTGGTGGCATCATCGAATTAGCTATGGCATCTGAGGCTGTGCCATTAGAATCGACACAAGCAACGAGCAAAACCGATGTACAAGATGTACAGTAATATATTATATCAGATTTTATTATGCTTTAAGATTATACATTTAATTATACATTCTAATGTTATTTTTGGCGACACATAATGCCCTCATTTAATCTCTCTGAATCTATGTTATTGATTATTGATTAAGTAATTGTATTATTTAATTTGGCTACTTATTAATAAAGTATAAATATTTAATTTTATTTTTAATTAAAAAATGCACTGAAGCATAACTCACTTTTTCTTTAATTTTAATAATTTAATAATTTAATATATTTGGAATATATTTTGAAAGACTGTAGTTTCATTATTTAATTAAATGTCACTGAAACGCATGTTTCATTTATAATAATTATACTGGCTAAATATTTTATCTTATTTGATGGTTCCAATTTTGACATCCACGTCAAAAAAAGTAACCCCGTTTATCATCAAATATATCAATTCAATTTTAAAAACAATTCAGTGAACTAATAATGTTTAAAAATACTTATCAAAGTGGACTTCTATCAATATTTTATAGCTGTGGATCAAATCCTTTAGCAATATGGGATATGGAGGTACAAAATGGTCACATAAAACGTATAACAGATAACGAAGTCAACTCGATAGTTCTCGAAATAGTAAGTACGAACGTAGCAACAACGTACATATCATGCCCGAAAAAGAATCAGGTACTCGGAATTCGATTACCTTTCCTAGTCATGATCGTAAAGAATTTGAAAAGATACTTTTCGTTTGAAATTACTATTCTCGACGACAAAAATATGCGGCGGAGGTTCAGGATTTCCAATTTCCAGTCCACTACGAAAATCAAACCATTTTGTACGAGCATGCCTATTGGTCTTTCAGGAGGATGGAATCAAATACAATTTAATCTCGCAGACTTTACAAGACGGGCGTACGGAACTCAATTTATAGAAACACTTCGTGTTCAAATTCACGCTAACGCCCGCTTACGTAGGATCTACTTTAGTGAGCGTTTGTTTACGGAGGAGGAATTACCTCAAGACTATAAGCTCTTCTTACCATTGGAACACAAACAGAAGAAGTTTAAGGAGAAGAAAGAAGAATCTAGCAAAATTGCGAAGCCTATTCCAAAACCCGCCCAAATAGAAGCCTACACGTCTCCTAATCCTGCAGCAAAAGCAGAGCCCCCAAAAGAAATTGTGAATAAAACAAGTGCAGCAATAGTGACGCCTGTTTCTACTGAATTTGGTGAAGAAATACCGCCGGAAATAGAGGAACCGCCTCCTGAGGAAAGTAAGTCTGCTGAAGAAATCGCTGCTAAAACAGAAGAGGAAGGAATTTTTAATTCAGGAATTCCTAATGAAACAGTAGAAGATTCTCTTCTTCCAGATAAACAGCAAGATGAACAACATATTGATCTCGAGGAAAATGCCCAAGAAGAAAATTAAGATATCTTACAACATTATAGCTAACAATTTTTTTAATAATTTTATATTTTCTTTTTGATTTGCAAGTAATATAACTAGAAATATACTGATTCGTTATTTATTTTTGTAATTATTTACAAATATTTAGAGTAATATACTATACTACTGATACTACATATAATATATAAGAATTCATTCTGGACAAACATTTCTGGGAACCTGTGAATAGGTAGTTAAACTATTAAGTATATCTCGAATATCCAGTCTCCAATCTCCACTCATTATCTTATTTGTACTATTATTTACGAGATTATTTTTAACATTGCTTATTTATTCCAGAATATTCAAAGCTATATATATTTTTTATATTTCAACGCTTATTAAAATGAGGCTCAGCTAGGATTGCCTATAAAAACTTTATAAATGTAACTTTCTCCTTCGTGCTAAGCGACAGATGTCGCTGTCGATGTTTTTAGCATAAATGAATAATTAATAGACGAGACTCCTTTACTTTCCACTTGCATTTCTAATGACATCCCGACAACTAGGGATTTATTAGCTTCCTTACGGTAAGCTGTATAAGTAGTTCTGTTTTTATTTCAGTATAAAGATTGCCTGGAAAGGATCACTGTTTAGCCGATATGGCCGCCAAGTACAAGGCACTTTATTGATTTATGCTACCTAAAAGGTGTACAAAGGAGTATTTATTATTGTTTTATTTAAAAAGCAGTTTTGTGAAAGCGTGGAGCTTTATAGTTGCATTTTTTTTATCGTTGTGCTCTGGTTAAAGGTGTGGTTAATTAGTTTTCAGGTAGCAACGCATTTGCAGTTAACCTAAGAAAGCACTTCGATCCTGTCTTGGGTTGATTACAGATGTCCATGGGCGACAGTGACCACTTACTTTGTTGCGAGGGATTCTAAAACGGTCAAAGATTACAATTACTTTACAGCTTAGATTCAAATGTTAAGAGCTCAAACGAAATTTTAAGTATGCATTATAATCAAAACAATATACATATTAATTTTAATGAGCGGAAACGGCTTTTAAAACCTTTGTGAAGCTCGGGTGCAGCAGAATTGTTTACCTGAAACACGAAAGCAACTGTTAAATCTTTATTACTCTCCCATTGCTGGGTATTAATTTCTTAGAATGATATGAATTTGACATAACTTTGAGAAACAAGACAAAAAGTTGTTTTTTTTCAAATACATATACATAACATTACTTCCATCCCTATATAAAACATATGAATAAAAGTTGTTTTCCATATAAAGAGTACCATGTTGTTTTGGCTAAAGCGTTTCAATTGCGCCCAAAATTGAATAAAAATATTGAAATGTCTACCAGGAGACCTGTTTCCAAAAATCTCGACCTCTATTGCTTCTTTTATTACGCTGAATAAGAAAGAGTATCTTTAAATATGTAAAGAGTGCTCCATTGGGCGCCTTTCTTTTCAAAACAGGCATATATTTCGGCTTTCAAATAATGAATGTTTCAAGGAACTACTGAAACTATGATGAAAGGCAAAACCCAGACCCGTTTTAATGTAAGAAATTGAAAGGATCTTTACGAGAGGATCCTTTATTATATTTCTTCTTGCTTAATTTCTTAATGTAATAGGGGTGCTCTATGTCCGAATACACAGGGAACTTTTTTAATATTATTATTTACGGCGGAGAGTTCAATATACTTGAATGCATATTTTATAGAGATCAACAATAATCAAAAGAATCGTTGTATAGACGAGTTTCTGGAAATATTTTTTTACGTATTTAACGAGCATGTCGTATCAAAGATTTCTGCTGAGTACAGGAAAGGTACCCGAATGAAAGTCATTATTGATTGTACACATAATAATAAAGTATTTAAAGTGCATTTTTCTACTACAACACTATCGGAGCCACATGTAGCGTCTATTTAGTCACGAATTGTAATTTGTGATAGTGTTTATTACGTTAGTATAGTAAATTATGTACAGTCTGTATTACAATAATCTGCAGAACTACAAGATATTTATACTATTTAATTATGTATTAGCGTTCGACTAAAATCTACCGTATATCATAGAATTATCTGTTCTAAAATATCTATACATTATACACATACACAAAACTTAATTTTCCTCCGTGTAATTGTCGTAAAACTCGTTCCTAAACTTTTTCTTCACGTAATAATATATAGATAATCAACGAAATGTTGTGACGTCTAGGTAGGGTATAAATGTTATTTATAACAGAGAAAGGAATTGATCTCGTATGGAAATTGTACTATTGGTCCCTTTTAATGCAACCGAAACCACACATAGTCATCTTTCAACATACTCCCGCAACATAAGCGCTGGCAATAAGTTAGCCTAGCGTAGCGAGCTATAAATCACGTAGCAATCAAGCGGTTTCGGCGTAGCGCTACGAGACAGGCAGATAGCGGAAACACATAAATCAAAATTTAAATTTAAAACAAATTTTGCTATTAACTTATTATTATTATTTTATAAAATTAGTGCCACTAAATCAACGTTTAATATTTTTTCTTAGTGTTATTAACGTAGGATAAATATTATGAAGATATATGTCATAGTCTTGAAGTAAAAAGAAAGTATTTTTTTGTGGTTGTACTTGATTTGCATTATAATCACTAAATAGGTATTTTAGTATTCATGTGATTTGTGAATGCATAGATACTAGGCGTATACATAATAATAACACTTTTTTGAAAACTGAAACTGAACACAGTATGCATATGCTCATAATATAAGCGCTGGCATGGAAATTAGTTAGCCTAGCGTAGCGAGCTTTAAGTCACGTAGCAATCAGGCGGTTTCGGCGTAGCGCTTCGAGACAGATCATTTTCAGATTGTCTTATAAAACCTATTTGAAATAATTCGGAGAAAATGAATTTCGTGTTAATGCTTGAAATATTTCACTGCAAGTATTTATACTAAACCTTCATTGTATCCATGTATCCATTTCATTTCACTGTATCCATTCATATGTCAATTTATACGAAACTACTAAACCTTGTTTGTGAGCGTATTATAAATACGTATTTTATTAGTGGCCGTATCTAGTTTGGGCTCAGCTAATCATATATGAGAAGAGAGAACACTCAAGGAAAAATCATATTAAATGTTGTTCGCTTTTCGCTTAAGGCGAATCTGGCTCGAGTCAAACCAACTGTTCACTCAGTTGGCTTCCGTAATATTAAATGTTTAATTAAGTACCGTATATTTAGCTACAGCATATACTGATTGTTATTAGGAAAGAATAATCCTTAGCCATTTATTAAAATACAAAATTATGCTATAAGTGGAAAAATTGTGAGCAGTGTTAAATGTATTACTAGGACGAACATATTTTAATACATTTAAAATATAATTGATTTAACTAACTGGTATTGCTCGACATACTTTTATTAAAGTAATTCTATGAAAATGTTTCCTGTAAAATACCATTTAATAAATTGTGTACTTAATTAATTGGTTTAGTTTAATTTAAAGTTTATTGTCTTAATTCTAGGGCAATTCAAAAAAGCTTGTTCTTAAAAAGTTTATTTTACCATTAATTTATTTTTTAGTTATGATTTTGGATTTAATGTTGATTGTATTAGTTTTCGTGTTCTCCTCAGCACGCCATTTTATTTGATACCCATACTGTGGTAGTGCAGAAAAAATAACTAGCCCGCCATCTTGGATGATTCGCCATATTGGAATTAGAATGACGTCATAGCTAAGCAAGCATTGTCACCCAAAAGCGTGCATACAAAATTTCAGCTCCATATAACGGCTAAAGACAACTGATTAAAAATTCAGTCGTAAAATCCACCCGGACAATCATACTAACATTGAAAGTTAAATAAAAGCTTGTAAAAAGTAACCCCAGTGCATAAAAATAGAAAAGAACACATAGATATATCAAAAATATATACTAAACAATTGGTCAGACCAAACGTAAAACAATTTGCTCGACCCGGGCGTAGTCCTCTCACGGCGCCTAATTTTTGAAGTTGTAAAATTTACTACAAAGGGAGTATAATCCATCCGAAGTACGGTCCAAGACGTACGTGCACGGGTTCCCAAATAATTTACAGTCAGCAAGAAAGGCACAAAGGAGATATCTTCGCCGATACGTGGTCGCCTATCGTTGTCCATTTTGACACAATGATACTTTGGAGTGTTATGTAGTGTTTGCCCGTCCGTACAAATAATGTAGAATTTATTTATTTCGAAGACGTTCCGGTGCTGTGCTGCGTTGTGTGTTCGCTGTGATCATTGTGACCGGTTAAGGCTTATAGATCGCTTCGGGGTATTAATTGTGAACCTTGATTAAAGATACCTTTATGAGATAAAAATATTAACATGCAGCTTATTACATGAGCTTTATATAACGAGTTCGTCACTAAATCCCGACTTTATACACAGAGTGACACAAGAAAACCACAGAGAGATTATATATTTTTATACGCAAATACGGAATATATTTTTCGAAATGTCTGTCAAACCGTAACACATTTACATAGAGCGAATAACTTAGTAGTCCTTTGTAAATTTATTTGGTGCCGGTACCTCAACACTTACCCAAATTAAAGGAGTGGTGTACTTGTGGATGCAGATTTAATTACCGCTGTAGCTGTGAGGTCTACGGTGAATAGTGTTGTGTAGAATAAAATAACTAAGCTTTGGCAAGTAATATTCAGTAAATTGTCTCTACATTTATATTACACAACTTATTTGTTTGTAGACGGTAGAATTAAATGGAAATTCATATCAAAAAAGATGTTAATGCTAACTACGTACGCATGTATTGGCTTAGCTTCCTAAAACGATTGAGACAATCCAAGTGAGCTAAGAGAATGTTGATAATTTATGTCGTGTACTAAAATATCCTTTCAACGAACTTCAGTGTGGTGAAATATAACCAAGACACCGAAAACCAAGAATCCATTTCTCAGTAACCAAGCCAAGAAGCATGAAAAACTACTAAGTAATTGCAGACTATTCATACGATAGTAAGACGGCCCGCGGCATTAATGAAGCTGTGATAAATAGTAGCGGCGCATAAATGCTAAGTCGTTTACACATTTCATCTTTAAAAATATGAACAGTGTACTATCTTCACGGTACATAAAACGGGTTATTTTACGCGCCCAGGGCGGTAATATTTTAAAAGGCTTGAAACCGACGCCACTGCGGACGCCCGATAACGTGCCCTATCGGTTATTTACTGACCCCAAACACCGCTTTTTAACTTTATACCTTCAAGTCTTCTCGTTAAATTTGATTATCCATTAAACTTCAAGAACGAAGGGAAATTAGCTCGGCATAAATTATAATAATCGCATACGAGTATCGTAAGTCTCGTTGGAACTTAATTTTAAGCTCTCATATGACAGATTCATAAATGGTATAATTCAAGGTATGCTTATTTTTTGAACACCCTTCTCAAGAATTCGTTTTTCGATGTTCATTGAGATACTAATATCCCAACATTCTACTTAAAAATGTTTGTCTGCGTATCATTTGTTTGGAGTAATTTTTAGAACAGCTTACAAATCATGTCCTATTGTTAGCCCGTTTTTTCAACGATCTCCACAAAAAATATACAAAACATAACAGCCAAAAAAGTCGGCTTAAGTATTACATTACATTAATGTATGTATAAAGGGCTCAAATTAATGTTTTATTGGTAAAATCTTGTTCTTAACCATCAAAATATAAGCGACACAATAATTTGTTCGATGCAAAATATGACTGTGAATAAAATCATCGTATTTCTACGCAATATACATATCAACCTTTAGAATCGTCACGCACTCAACTAATAGGGAATTCTACTCATTCGCTTATTTCCGCCCCGAATTAAATTCTCGGCGCAATGATGAAAATATCAATTACTCATTCATTTAAAATGTACCCCAACAATTTGAATAATTTATGAATGTGCATATTAATTTTATATTCGTCTGACGTGAGCTCTGATTTCAAATAAGG
>DWNJ01001349.1:0-12243 GCA_018250275.1 Udranomia eurus
AGGAACTTCGAATCCGTCTTGGGATTATTACAGATGTCCATGGGCGGCAGTGACCACTTACCATCAGGTGGACTGCTTGCAAGTTTGCTACCTCCAAGTCATAAAAAAAAATGTTACTACAAGGTTTTCTACAGTGACTTCTTTCGTGTATACTATATTTAATAATTTTTACTACATTTACCAGTATTTTACCTAAACTAATCTGGGGGCAGTCAACATCATGCCACCTGATGTTAAGATCTCACCGCTCCTTATAAACATTTGCAACTTGCAACACAAGAGAAGAATTATTTTGCGGTACATTAAAAGTACCCCTGATTTACTTATTTTAATACGAGTGTTATGTTGTTGGTTGGTTGTTGGGTGTTATTATTTGCTTTCGGGAAATATTTAAGCAGCAATAGCCCAATGGGTAGTGTGTCGGACTTCCCATTGACAGGAACCGACTCCTAACACAAGCCTTCCACCTTAGTTGGAGGAGTTAACAAAGTTACCAGTATGTATTGACATGCTAGTAGTTAAAAAAAGGTTATATGATTTTCTTAATCGAAGATTGCTCTTCCTCTTAGGTTTACTTGCTTCAGCGCGATCAGGATTTCGAAATAAGTTTGCAATAAACCAGTGTTTCAAGCCAGCAGACGGTAAACAGCGTTATTTTTTGAAAAAAATAATTAAATAAACATCTATTTCAATATTTTGTGCACTAATAAGGTGTGCTACAATATAACGAATGATTGCAGGGACATTTTGTTACCGATAATGACCTTTCGTAATATCTGTAGTAAAGATCTTCCAGTTAAAAAATGCACTCCCCTGCACTAAACAATTATTATAATCTGTGAAAGCGTATATTTATCACAACTCTTTACTAGAAATCCGATCTTTATTCTCCCTTGACACTATTAGCCTAAACCCACACCTAGCACAAGCCTGTAGCATAGCTGGACATGTTAACAAAAAATACTAGTGTGAATAGACTAGCTAGTAGTGTTTAAAAACAAAAATTTTATATTCACGTGTAATATCATGGAAACCACCGTACCAGGTAACACTGATTACCTGGAATGCGACCTACAACCTGGTACAATTTTTTTGTGACTTTTCCAATACCTCAGATAAGTCGAAATCTTAATTAACTTAACCCTTAAATAACAGGGTTTAGATATTAATCGAACTGATTGCCGTGGGACCTTTTCAATCCGATTAGCGGCCTCCGTAGGCCGAGGTGTTCACCCCAACCTAATCTGCTTTAGTAAGCTTTATTTGGTAAATAGGTTTATACGTTAAATGTTGTAACAAATGAATAGATAATATACAGAAATGAGATAGTTAAACTGTAAGTTGTTCGCGTTATATTTACTAATTCTTGTTATTGTATCTATGTAGAAAGAGAAAATTCTTATACAATGTACCGAAACTACACATCTTTGAAAATATGCATTTTTGGAACGTCATATCTTATATAAGATGTACATCATATAGTAATTTCTTTACACCTTAGAATTTTTCCTTGACACATCAGTACGGAGTATATATTTGCAGGTATCACCTATAACCAACCAAAAAAATTAATAGATAATATTAATACGTGAAGCGAAAACTTTCGTAAGTGTTTTACTGCGATTACTCGGACGGAGGAGTTTGAAATTTGGCATAGTCAAAGTTTATACGGAGATGAAGTGCAGAAAGTGAATATTTTATATAATAATATAAAATATTAAATTATTAAATAAAACCATACGCATAAAACCATGCCGTTGACTCACACACGTACCTAGACACCTGTTATACACGGAACTTCATTTACAATACTTAATCGAGAGTGACGTGAGCATCGAAAATATTTTACTATACTTTACAACTGATAATTCTATGACATACGGACGATTTTTGTCGACCGCCAACCGATTTCTAAAAATCAACATTTCAACTAAGTATAAAACTGTATTTTATACTCTTACCTCTATGTTTGCGTTTCGATTTTCCTAATCCGACGAAACCTAAGGGAAGTCCAAATTTAATTCACTTAACTTTTAATTAACAGCCTTAGATTATATTCGGAGTGATCGTCTCCGAGACATTTTAATCCGATTAGTTGGTTGAAATGACTCGGCCTTTAACGAGAGTAAATATAGTTATGCAGTGTATGTTACAGAGTTAATGTAGTAATACACCTATTTCTGCCTTAGAACAGTAGAACTTCTGTTCTGGTTTGAAGGAGGTGGTAAGGTAACATACTTAACCGAACCGTTCCAACTTCGTCCTCAGGGTAGCAACGCATTTGTGGCCGACCTAAGAAAGAACTTCGATCCTGTCTTGGGTTGATTACAGGTATCCATGGGCGGCAGTGACCACTTACCACCGGGTGGACTGCATACACGTTAGCTCCTTGTCAGGTATAAATAATAATAATAATCAAATACTAACGGTTACATTTTCATTTCAAATATCACCTAATCTTACTTATATTCTGGTTAAAAACTCTGGCTAAAAAGGTTAATATAATATTTTTGTATAAAAAAAATTAAATTAGACTTTACTGTGGTTATTCAGGATGAAGAAAAGTAAAACGGTACAACCATGGTACCTCGTTAAAAGTTTAACCAAATGCTTTCATTTCTGATTACAGAACTCGGTATTTAATTTCTTAAACAAAACAACCGACATTTCACAAAAACTCCCATTTCTGATGTAAAAACTCAAGTTTAATTTCCAAAACAAATACGGTTTCCCGCCATTACACCGCGGGAAGGGCGGCCATTTGCTGCGTTCTCAAAATGGCGTCGTAATCGTATCTCCTTGTTGTGTACAGGAATTAGCTTCGGAGCACTTTTGTTTTATTATTATAGCGTAATGAGGGCGTGTGCTGTTTTTCATGCTTAGCTTGTTCAAACATCAGTAATGTTAGGCTTATATTAATTTATAATGTTGATAGAGGAGTAGGTGCACGATTTTTTTAGAAAACCGCTAAAACATTTTTGATTAATCGTTCTTGGTACTTTATTATACCAGTTTTAAATTGAATGTACGGACGCACAATCGCCATATCTATGTTTGTTACTACCTTAAATCCTTCTATCTTATAAGGTTTTTCGTACTGTTGTGTTCTGTTTAAATGTATAAAAAGTGAATTTGCCTCGTATTTTCGTATCGTGCCTGTAAATTTGAATGTCTATGGACGACAGTTTACGGTACACCAGGCCAATTGATAATTCTCTCAATATTAAATTCAATTGTAAAATGTACTTGCAAGAAACATTACAGCTCTATCTGAATTAAATAGAACTTCAGAGGCAGGTGAGCCACCCGGCGTCGCAATTACTGGTACGACACACGGATAATAAGAATGTCCATCAAGCAGCACTTGTATTTTATTATTTAACATATTTTTCTGGGAACGCACCGACCTTCTATATTTCTGTACTTGTCATCTACCAAAAGGTTGTCTGGCAGCGATCGCTAACTATCGATAAGGCCGCCTTTTATGTGCCTAATTTATATAATAGTAAATGCTGACTTGGCGTGCACAATAAAGAGTTATCGTATATAAAAATAACTTAGCTATGAAGAAGATATAAGTATTAAGGATGTTTAAGATTGAAAGTGGTAGATATTTCGTGGTCAGATTGTCGCGGTATTATTGCCACATCTCTTTCTGTCTTATAACAGCAGTATTTGGTACGGACTGCTGTGATGGTTTAAGAGGTGTAGCAATGCATCTGTTATCGATCTGAATAAAAACTTTCTTCCTGAATGATGGCCATATCTGATAGTGACCACCTGTCGTCAGTAGGACTATAGTCACGCTTGCATCTTAATGTTATAAATTATTAATTATATATACTTATATATTATTTGGTCGATGATCAATTCGGAACATACAGATCAAGAAACCAGGTAAGCGTATGAAGTCCTTGATGGCTACTACAGTTCAAGGTATTTTTATTTTCAGCTATACCGTATAGGTTAATAAAAAATAACATAGATTTTTTTACAAACATTATCTACAATAGAAATATATAATACTTTACTGAAATCGCTTTCAAGTGTATTGAACAAAAGTTGAGTTGTATAAAACCATAGAGTAGGTTGGAATCAAATTAGTTCTCTTTTGAAATGAAATTAGAGTTTTACTATGGAATTAAGTTAGAGGTAGCAACTATTTATGATAACTTTCCTGTTTAGAGTTGATAGATATGTTGGGCTATAGTGGTTCGTAGGTAACGTTAATTATACATATTTAATGGTAACAAGTAACCAAATAGAATAGTGGTAAAGATCTTCCTGTTTAAAATGCACACCCGTACACATAAAAGAATATATAATAAACGTATATTTATTACAATTCTTTAGTATGTGTCGTCTATTTTGTTAACTCGTTCGTGCTCTCATTTGTCACCTAATAAGTCAATCTGTCATGTTCAGAATTTTATATAGCGAATTCACGAATTTTCCTATGACTTGTCAACTTACTTATCGACTGGTTGGCCAATAAAACTGTCAGTTTGCCTCATTTGTACTTTTTATCGAAATATTAATGGTATGGTTATAAAAAGTCTTGTGTGGGCTTGTAAAGACTTTGGAGGGGCGTGCATTTACACCTATACCAATAAAGTTTATGAATGAAGTAAATTCGCTCAATTGTCGTAAGGAAAAGATTGGATACTAAAGTGAAACGGCTTCAATTCAGTCAATGCCAAGAAAGAAGCAGTTAGTAGCCATCTTTAATAATATTATTGATGCGAATGTGAGTTTGTGAGCTCTCACGCCTTAACTGGACCGATTAAAATGAAATTTTGTGCACACGGAGCTTAACATATTTATAAAGAAAGCAGGACATATTGATACGGAAAATTTGTGAAATCAACGCGAGTGAAGCTGCAATTAGAAAAATAAAACTAAAGGAATAATTAGCTAAAAGACAAGACGATTATGTCCACTGCTTGTCCTCCAATCTACGACACTACTGTCGTAACATCCGCTAACAGGAATATAATATACTTATATCGGGATTTTCCTATTAACCAAACCGCATTATACAGTCTTGTCATTTCAATTTTCAAAACACTCTAAGAAAATAATTTCGCAAAGAAATCCTATTCTTTATTTAACAGAACAAAGAAGTATGCATTATCCCAACAATATTACCATAAGCAAATTGAAAAATAGACGCCGAGTCCTATTACGTTTCGCTGATTGAATAAACATTTCAGAAGCTTTCGAGATTAAAATAAAACACCGTTTTATGTGAAGGAAGCATGTAAGTACCAACTACTTCGACAAATCAATCTATATCTATACATACAATAAATCTGTAAGTGGTTGTCTGGTTGGCTGTCTGTATTTGAAAGATATCTATCGAGAAAACCATTTTTAGGGGTATTTATTAAAGAATAGAACCCAAAAAAATATTTTTAGAACTTTTGTCTGTTTGTTGGTTTGTCTGTGCATGTCTAATCTCAGAAACGGCTGATCCAATTTCAATGCGGCTTTCACTGATGTACTGTAGCTGTTAATCGGCACAAACCACGAATGATTCTACGCAATCCTTGTGTAGAATCATTCGTGGTAGTAGTAGCTAGAATAATTTTGCTAGCTATATCTCCTACCAAAGAATCTTCACACTGAAATGCATTTCGATTGAAATACACAAAATATTTTCTAGAATCACGAATTTTAAGTAAAAACTTGGCAGAGAACCGTAGTGAAGTTCGTATATTGAATCAATTTGCAGTTTTCAAGAAATGCTCGGTGCGCTAAAAACTTCTGGATTTGTTGCAAGTAAATCAAAGTAGTAAGTGTATTTCTTATTTCGCACTGAATATTAAATTAACTATTGACGGACTATTGGCTCAGTATTTCACTACAAGTTTTTATTCGGCTTAATTCACAGTTTTTTGGGAATTTTAAGTTTTCGTTCAACGTAACAGACATAACTGAAGATTGCGATTTTTACAGCATCAGCCATAAATTTACAGTTCTGTGCATACGATTTATATCACAAAATGAATAGAAAATAAGTCATGTTTTTGCTCCAAAAACTATTATTAAAAGGTAATTATTTATTACGAAACACTATGAAAAAACTATGAAAATATAGATTTAAAGATTCAATCGCAAAAAAATGAGCAAACGGGCGATATATAATGTTATCTGCGAGTTTCCGAATATCCCTATTCTTCCTATTCCGAAAGCAATATATAGCAATAGTGTAGCTGTGTGTTGTTTATCTAGTTATCATAACAATGCATGATGACCTAAGTAATGCTTAACGAGAAGATAAAGAGCTTGACAAGGGACGCGATAACCCTAATGACGTCAGTCTAATTCAATATGGCGTACACCCCAAGATGGCGGACTAATTTCCGCGGTTGCCTACTTTCATATGGGTATCAAATGATATTTAACGAGTATGCGATAAGGTAATATTGTTATTTCGGAAACAAAATCATGTTCCATGTATTGAATTATTTATTCTTGCTCAATATCAATTTCAATAGCAAAGTAGAGCTCTACTTCAAAGCCGGCGTTGCATTGGTGATACTGGTGTTGCAAATTGTTCATAGGCGGCGGTAATCACTTAACATCATGTGGCCTGCTTACCTTTGGCTATTCTTTCTTTTTTTATGCTACTGAGCTACTGAGAATGCAGTTTACCTCATGGTAAGTGGTCACTGCCGCCCATGAAAATTTGTAATCAACCCAAGACAGATTCGAAGTTCTTTCTTCGGTCGACCACAAATGCGTTGCTACCCCTGTGGACTAAGTTGGAACGCCTCGATTAATTATGTCTCCCTGACCACAGCCTTCAAACCAGAACACAGTAGCAAGAATGCTTAAAAGCTTCTACCACATTCGTCGGTCGATAAAAAAATTAATATTGATACTATTATCAATATTTCAGACGATTATCAAAACTTTTTACGAAAACCTTTTTAAGGAGAGTACTGTTACTTAACTTAAAATTGCCATTATTATCGGCAATCGATACCGTTGTGGATTATCGATATTTTTGATTTTTCGCTACTCCCGTAGTATTAATATGTCATAATTTTAGACGTAGAAAATTATTCGATGAATTATTCATAATTATTCGTAGAAGATTATTCACAGTTTACAGTGAATTATTAAAATCCGATCCTCTGTAAGTAACCTGAAGCGCCTATCAAAGGAGACATGTCTACACAGAACCGTCACGTACTAAGTTATGATTGGTTCATAGTGGAACATGTATGGAGTGGGCAAAGTACATACACTCCACTACCCTTTAAATTTTAATCAGCCATATTGAAATATATATAGTCGACCCGTATGGCGCAATGGTCACCATGCCGGACTACCGTTCGACGCGTCCTGGGTTCGAGTCCCAGCGAGGCAGATATTTGGATGATGAGTTTAAAATTTCTGTTCTCGGTCTGGGTGCATGTGTTGTAGAATTTGTGTGTTGTCCATGGCACCCACGACACAGGGAATCCTAGTATGGGGCAATGAGTGTGAAAGCGTTACGTTATTTGTTACAATCTACGACGAGACAAAATACGCGGCAATGTCGTTACGTTGTGTATAAGATAGAATGGCCGTTTATTCCGACTTACTTGACACTTATCGTTATTTTTATCACTATAAGCATACGAGCATTCAGTCCATCTGATGGTAAATGTTAACTACCGCCTATGGACATCTATAATCAACCCAAGACAGGATCGAGGTTCTTTCTTTATCGAGGACAGGTTGGAACGCCTCGGTCGGTATGTCTCCCTGACCACACCCATCGAACCAGAACTGCTGTCATAAAATAGCTGCTGACGCAAAATATGTGTGGCGGTGCCTCCGGAGTGGAACCGTAAAAGGTTCTAGCACCTTCAGAATGTGTACCACGCTCGCTCAACTCGCAGGAATGAAAAATCTATGATCTATGATCTATTGCTATTAAATAATATTAACTAATTATAGTTTTGCATACGTTTATACGTGGCATCCAATAATAATAAATGCATCATATTACTGGATCATTTTTGTTTAAATAACATTTTGCCCGCTATTACTAGAAACATACGTTGTTACTCGGAATCATCCTACGTACTGAGATACTGATCAACTACATACTACCACTCTGAATACAGGGTTTAATATAGGTATTGAAGAGTTCCCTTGTAGGAATTTGTGTTTCAGTTTGATGATTTAACAAAAATCTTTTTAGGTATCTATCCGGTGTTCAGAGGTTTGTCTATTTATCCTGAGTGAATACGTGGGGCCCGACACTGATACAAAAAACCTTAGTATCTATTTCCAAGAAAACAAACCGTCACGTTATACGTTATATGTTAAAACATGTTTTTTCGTTAGCTATAAAAAACAATGGCTGAAACTAATTTGGAACTGCACGGTCAAACATAACCTTACATGTTTACGGCACCCATCGCCTTCAATTACTTTTTCTAAGTCGTTTAGTGTTAGCTTTCGATTTTTACACTTCTAAAGCAACTCGTGAGTGAGCAAAAAAGGAAAATTGGAATAATACATAAAGCTGGCGAATTCAACAATATTAAACTTGGTAAACTTTTTCGTAACCAATATCATACGATATGAAATAAATAAAGATCGCAGAACATTCCACACATGCCACAAAAACTACACTAAGACGACCAGACAACGGACATACTTGCATATTTTTAGATGTATATAATGTATTATATGAATTTCGTAAAGATGTTGGGGCGACAGCATTGTTAGTCTCGTCTGATGCGGGCGGATATTAGGGTGATCGTGCTAAGAAAATACGAAGAATACTCAATAATAATAATCTTCTTTAGTATCTCTCGTTGTTACAATTATTAAGTGAATCACACTTGAAAGTTATCTAGACACTGTTTCCTTGAATCATAACAATAGAGCTATCATTACACAACACATACTAGTATATGTGCAAATGTCTCTGCGTAAATATCTTTTGTAGTTGAGAATCGAAACAGCGAATTCAAGCTCGGCATTTAGGATCTAAACTGGACTAAGGGACCAGTCGAAACCGTCCGTTACCTTCCCAAAATTCATCCAGACCAATAAAATGTCTTTCTCCTTGCACTAAACGTTCCAAAATTCGTTTCTCCCGTTCGGGTCCGAAATCGTAACTCGTCCTAGCCTTTTATATATGTCCTCGAAAGTTAAAATGCTATCTCGGCGAAATTGCCAGCTCAGAGCAAACGAATGAGGAGAAAGTACCAGATAGGGTCTTTTACAAAGTCCCTTTTTTCTGGCAATTACAAAGAGCCACTTGGACAGAACACCAGACGAAGATGATCGGATTTTATTGAGCCCAATACGACGTTGTTTCCAATGTGACGCACAGTCCAACTAAAACATTTTACATACATATTTACTTAGAGTTTCGTAAATATACCATATCTGTATATAGTGTGTGTATCTTTTTAATATTGCTTTTTGATAATGCTTTTTTATGTAGTATATTTTTAGAGTATGCGTGTAAATCAAAGTTACAACGCATGTGTGACCAAATAGATATCAGGTGATATAATATGATACTGATGAGACAAGCTAAGTCTTATACTTAAAGGCTTGATAATTTCATATTATTATCGTTTCATCCTAAAGGCTGAAAAGGCTGAGGAAGCCGTTCTAATTGAATTTAAAATCAAAATAGGCTATACAGAACAATAAAAAACAAGTTGTAGAATTTAATTCACAAAGAAAACCGAATTACCTAAGATGTTCCATATTTTGCGACTCCAATAAATCAATACAATCTACGCTCCACTGCATAACTGAAAATTTCCGTTATAATACGATTTCTTTGCATAAAAAATGACGGCAACATCCACATCCGCATCCGGCGCGGGAGAGCCAAATTAGATTGAAATCAGAGAGACGGCGCCGGGTTTATTATCAAAATAAAAACAAAATTATCGCCCGCATAGGAAATGTTATTACTCGATATTTTGCTTATAACATTGAGGTAGCAAACGAGCATGCAGTCCATCTGATGCTCACTGCTGCACATCTGCATCAACCCAATTATACAATCTAAGTTCAGCTAATAAATAGGCTCTCAGTCTTTTCTTAGTCGACCACAGATACGTTGCTACCCCTGAGGACTAAGTTAAACACCCCAATTAGGCTGTCTTGCTGTCTCCCTCATCATACGCTTCAAATAAGCAAGAACACTGCTGTAATAAGTGCGGAGGTGGCCGGAGTCAAATCACCTACAAATCTGTCTTCTCTATATTGAGTTGTATGCTACTGATGTAAAAAGCAGTCCAATTGATGGTAAGGGTCACTGCTGCCCATGGCCCTATAACCAACTGGACAGTATTTAAGTTCTGCCTGCCATCGAGAACAGACAAGTTGCTACTGGATTTGAAGACTAAGTTGGGACGTGTGGTAGTTCTAAACTAAACGAACTCAGCACCACGAACACTGCTTTAGTAAAGCAGAAATTGGTGTATTATTTATATATAAAATTTTTGTTATACAAATACTTGATAGACCTAAGAAAGTCTTCGATCCTGTCTTGAGTCGATTACAGATGTCCATGGGCGGTAGTTACCACTTACCAGCAGGTGGACTGCATGCTCGTTTGCTATATAGCCAAATTTTTTTTTTCACCATTTCAGAATACAACAATGAATAAAATCCATACTTTTATTTAATAAACAGTTTAAATCGAAATATAATATCAAAAGTGGCATGACAATAAAACGCTTAAGTCCCCCGCACACTGGCAACTTTTTAGTCTCGGTAATTAAATTATTAAGTCTTCTGAAATTTTGAATAACGAATAGTTATAATACTCCCTGGCGAATGGAGCGTGTTGGAATTAGTTGACGCAACTGAATGATCGCCTGTGACCATTTCATAAGAACTAGTGTGTTATATTTTTGTGATTAAGAAGTCTCTTGACTAAAGTTCCAGTGTGCAGGGTTAGATGTTAGTCTCGATTAACTCTTCAAGTCTGAGATATATCGATAATAAAATACAATTTACAGAAACACTGCCAATGAAATATTCAGCTAGTTTTGACTCTACTTAACCTATATGTTGCTAGAAATACATAAAGAGTGACATGTCAATAATACGCTTAAGATATTAGTCCCCGTCAAGTCTTCAAGTTTAAGTTATATCGATAATAAAACAAGTAATAAAGACACTGCCAATTAAATATGCAGCTAGTTTCGAGCTAGTTCGGTCTAGACGCGAGTAGCTGCATATGTAATCAACGACCAGCTTAAATTGATCACGACCCGACTCTACCAATAGTAATATGTAAATTAATTCATGTATGCCCCTAATACAAGCCAAGGACTATAAAAGTAGAGCTTAATTAATAAACATAGTAACAGAGCAGTGGTGAAAATTGCGGTCTCTCAATTCGATTCGATCGGGTTGGGGTATAAATCTTCAGTTTACGAAAACAATCACGTAAAGTATATCTGGGCATGAGAGCATAATGCTGTAACGTAAAATCGCACTTAACAAGCACTAATCCTGAAAAAATCACAAGTTTTAAACTAAAACACATGAAGACGATTTTGGAGGTTTTCAAAAAAGCCATGGTTGTTTTTCGAAATACGATGTTATCCTGCGTCAAGTTATATTTTTATAATAAAGTAAATAAATAACACAATCTTGGGCGATTCCCCATAAAAAAATTCTACCCCGTAAGGGATCGAAGCGACTCCCTAGATGGTTCTTAGTTCTTACAGCTGGCGCTGCTAAATATTCTATTCCTTACATTTTTTGTCTAAAACCTATGTTCTTCCCTATAAACCCTCTATATTATATATTACCCTCTATATTATTATTATATATTTGAGGGAAAGTTCCATCAAAATCGGACCAGCCATTATAAAGATTACCCGACCGTCAGAAATTTAAAAAATGGTCGGTTTAGGTATTCGTATCGTAAAAATACACATTGAACTTGAAAAATCCTAGTTATATTGAAATCACAGAAATACACTTCAATTTTATTTATATGTATAGATTATTATAGATGTATAGATTGTATAGATAGTACTTGTTACTAAGGTAGAGTTTAATTCATAAAAAGCAACGAAGACTAAAGAGCGGCAATGTCTTAGAAGTTACTAATTACGGTATGTTTCTCCCGAGAGCCGGGTTCGAGCAGAACGCAGTTTTTTCGTATCTTTAAATCTATACTAATATTATAAAGAGGAAAGGTTTGATTTTTTGTTTGTTTGTTTGAAATGAATAGGCTCCGAAACTACT
>DWNJ01001350.1:0-12239 GCA_018250275.1 Udranomia eurus
TTGGAACGCCTCGATTAAGTATGTCTCCCTGACCACACCCTTCAAACCAGAACACAGCAGCAAGAACACTGCTGTTAAGGCAGAAATAGGTGTGGCGCTGGTACCTCCGGAGTCGAACCGTGAAAGGTTCTACCACTGTCAGTGTTTGTTACGGTGCGACTTAACATATATATCTATTTGTATTTGCGAATTGCGAACAATCGCCATGTTTGGATAGTTGGTCTGATTTGGCAGTTTCATATATAAAGTCACATTTGTCTGCGCCTGTCAAATACAACCAACATCCAATAGCGAACACGAATAGCCACGTGAAGTCGCAGCCTTAGATAATTCGTACACACAATACACACTTACATACACATACGAACACAATGGGCCAAGTTGGCGTACTTTGAGGTTGAACCTCAGCGAATTCTGAATATTTTTTGTTTATCGATATAAGTAATTACTCGACCCACTGAATATATTTTATGATTAATCGCAATTAGGGAAGTAATTATTCTAATTACAAGAGTTTAGGAATACATAACTATATAAATACTTTATTGGGTAATCCGAGATCATTTATTTGTGGCCAGTTAGACGATTGTTTGTTAACTTAAAGAAGTTTTTATATCATTTATATCATTTTTAAAAGTTCAAAAAATAAAGACCACCATGGATTCGAAAGCGGTTTTATATGTAGCATTGCTTTGCGCTACTTTGTGTGTTACATGGGCTAAGGTGAGTGCTTGGGAGTTTTTATTGACTTTTCCCTATGAATATAACAATAGCAATGACGGCCTAGTCGTAACTTTAACTTATGGCCTGTTTCACCATCTTCAAGTAAAGTTTTAATTAGGCTACTTATAAGTCATCTACTGAGTAAACTCCTTTATTGCGTTTCACCAAGTAGGACCTTATGAATGCTCTTTTACTGAATGGAAGGATTTAATTTATCAGTATTTTACTTGCCGAGTTACTACTTACTAATTTACTTATACATTGTGAAACAGGCCCTGAGTCTAACCCTTATGAATTCTTATGATTCTGAAACAAGCAGATGATCCCGAGAACGTAATCGGGTACGTGTCGAATTGAGAACCTCCTCCGTTTTTTCGTCAGTTAAACTAAACCAAATTAGCAAAATTAACTTAATTCGAAAAATGGTCACAGATGTGTGATATCAAGCAGTAGATTTTAAATGAATTAGCTGAAAGACAGATCAATGGTAACCCTCAATTGACTGTGTCTGTTGTCGACTTTCACGCAAAAATCACTGAACGGATTTTGATGAAGCTTCTTTTGTTATATAGCTATTAGTCCTCAGTAACATATTGGCTATAATTTATTATTAATAAAATTACTGAATATTATTCAATTAATAACAAAAGCAATAACACATAAATTATTCTCAGGGGGTACGAAGTTCGCCGGCTCATCGAGTATTTAATAGTGTTTTTCCATTTCAGTTACACATACGGATACAGAAGGAACATGTCCTAGCGATGCGGCAGCTCGCAAAAGTTTGCGAGAAAGAGACGGGGGTGGCTGCTGACAATTTGAAAAAAATTATAGATTGGCCGCTACCCGACGACAGAGCTACCAAAACATTCTTCTTCTGTGTGTGCCACAGAGCTGGCTTTATCGCTGAAGATGGACACTTTAATGTGGACAAGATAACTTCGTTGGAAACGCTGAACGGCACCAAAGAAGAGTATACTACCATAATCCACGGATGCAACGAGATGACCTTGGAAGATGCAATAGAAACTAACTATTTGATGGGCGATTGTCTTCATGAGCACTGCACCTTCACCATCGTGAAATAATTATATGTGGGAAACTAAGAAATTTAATTTAAAGTTAAAATTAACAGCAATGATAGTAATAACGTTGACGGCCTCAATAAAAAAAATTGCAAAAGTGAAACCTATTATTTACGACCTACAAATGTAATTTAAACTATTACTGATGTAAACCAACTCTTATAACAACCTTAGCTTAAGTGATTAACAAAATATTCTAGATAAATATTTATCTGTGTAAGGGATTTCTGATTTCTGTCTTTAAACATCAAAATCTAAAATATTTTTATTGTCCTATTCATAATATTTTATACCATTATTACTTAAAGATACGTGCACATTTACACAATGAAACACTGCAGTTATGAAGCAAAAAAGTTATAAAAAATATATATTATACTGCTATTTCGCTGTTCACCGCAAGCCGTGTTCAATATAATATTTCAAAGCGCCCTCTTCAGTCAGCTTGCATTTCGCCCTATTCATATAAAATCCACATATGTCGCACAAATGTCAAGCTCGGTCCGAGAGAACATCTCGTAGTTCAGTTTATCCGATCCCGTGATAAGAGTGATATTTGAGATAAAGAAAAGCTGTTGTTTCATAAGAATATAAATGCATGGTGCAACAGAGTGTAGGCACATACAAAGAATAAATATGATTTAGACTTATGTACGGCTGGACTGATTTTTTGTGAAAAAACTTGTGGATAGCTTGCTCCTGCTATTGCTTTTTAGTTATTGATGAACTTAGCAAATGGCTCTATTGTCAAAAAAATGTTAATATATATTATTTTATTTTAAATTTTCAAAATTCTGTCTTCACCTCTCAATATTGTTGATTGAATTAATATTTTTGAGAGCTTCCGCTAGTATTATGGTAGATCTTAGTCATAAGCTTTACTAATTTCAATTGATTTAAATGAAACTTTTATCGGATGCCCTGTCGGCAGGATTAAAATACAACGCAAATATTACATTTGATTGTGAACACTGTCACTGAGAATTTCCAAAATACATAACGTATGTTCAGTTAATTTAAAAAAATGAAATATCGTCCTACTTAGCCGACATCGGATCGTACAATTTGAAATAGCTCTAACACATTTCATGTCGCCTCGTATATTTATTTTGGCGAAAGTTCACTCCCAAAGAGGGTCAGGCGACCATTTGTCATACACGCTATACTTGCCCAAGTATGTCTAAGTATGGAAACTTGGTACCAACTTGCATTTTTCATTACTCACAAGTTTCAGCCCCGTTCAGGACACTCAGCAACCTAAACTGAACCTTACGTCCTACTAATAAGCCCTTAAATCGATCGTGCGTGTAGTTTCGTGAGATTTTTGTGGTGTACTCAAGTCGTCTATTAATCAAATTGTCACCTTCGTGTCGGTCTTGGCGTTAATCGCCTCTTTGATATTAATCCGTAATGATTTAGAAATGTAATTGAAAGTGGGTCAACGGCTAGTTTTTGCACACAGGTCTATTCTGCGTTAGTGTAATATTTCAATTTATTCCACCTCCTTGGTATGTAAAATTTAAAAGCTTGTGCACCTGCATACCTACTACTCAGGGATTTAGAGAATTTTCGTAACACAAATAGAAAATGATAGAGACCTATGTGAATAGGATATGGGGCATTCTTATTTGGTTAAAGGGAGGCCTGCAGAATATGCGTAATATGTTTGTGAACGGAGTCACGTTTCGAAATATTATGTGGGAAAAGCCAGTTAGGACCAGGAGGAATTCAGATGAGGAAAATAAAAAATACTGTGAATGCTGATTGGACATCTAAACTAAAAATATTTGTACTTTTTGTTAAAATTTGTATAGTTGTGTTGACGCCTCGTACTAATATCAGAGGCAATTAGACAATAAAAAATTAATACTAATAAATACATTGCAATACATTATTTAGACAATTATATCTTTTAATTTTCTTTTCCAAGAATAACTTACATTAATCGCGTCTTTGGTTTATCCTGAATAACCATATTTTTTTATTTAAAGAAAAAGCAAATAGGTATAGCTTACACTGGCGTATACGAAACATACATCACATATGTATACAAAATAAAAGTCAGTGTAATAAAAGGTAAGTTCTCTATCTTATTCTAAACTCATTCACCGAGATTGTTTGTGCGAGTCCCCTGTTTACAGAGATACAGTGAAGAGCACAAACCGATAAATTAAAGTGCTTTTAGTTTTCGTTGATATACTCGTATGTAGGAAATAAGCCAAATAAATACAGAATATTATACATGGTGAATAATAACAGTCTTTACAGGTATTAAAATGCCTGGCGGCTCGTTAAAATTGTTAATCGAATGTGCTACATCGAAATCGATTATTTCGATGTAGCACATTTCCTGGTTCGACTCCGGAGGCACCACCGCTACGCCTTTCTGCCTTATAACAGCAGGGTTCTTACTTGCTATGTTCTGGTTTCAACGGTGTGGTCAGGGAGACGTACTTAATCGAGGTGTTCCAACTTAGTCCTCAGGGGTAGCAACGCATTTGTGGTTGACCCAAGAAAGAATTTAGAATCTTTCTTGGGTTTATTACAGATGTCCATGGGCGGCAGTGACCACTTACCATCCGGTGGACTGCATGCCCGTTTGCTACCTCCAAGTCATAAAAAAAAATCCAAATATCCGTTACAAATACAATAATCATAATTAATAAATTTTTTCAAAAATACATTTATGACATTTTAAAAATAGAAACTAAATAAAAACAAATCTTCAAACGTGTCTGAGGGCAGCCGTAAGGAAGTAATCAGACAAGACAACTCACAAGTGAATGGGTAGAGGCGGAAACTTATCACTCAGTTACGGAAGGGTCATCTGATCATTATTACATGATACAATTAACTCGGAAACAAGGTCTAAGGAAATGAAGGGGATATTCGCGGATTGGGTCATCTGAAACCGTATAAAACTAGGAAACTGTCGTCACAAAAGATAATAGATTATACTTTTCTATATAATGGATATATAGGGAAAGGGACAGGGAGGGAGAGAGAGGATGAAATGATTTTTAGGTGGTAAGAAGTGCATTGGGTCAGAAAATCTATACATATAAATAAAATTGAAGTCTGTAATTTCAAAATAACTAGGTTTTTTACAAGTGCAGTGTGTTATTTTTAGGATACTAATACCTAAGTAACCATTTTTAAAATATCTGATTTTGATGGAACTTTCACTGAAAGATAGAATTTATAGGCTATAGGATACATTTTATACAAAATATGTAAGGAATAGAATACTTAACAGCGCCATCGCCCAAGTTTTTGTTGTTTATTTACTATATAATGCGGGCAAAGCCGCAAAGGCTTGTGTAAAATAAATTGGTGCAGTCAATTTGATGTCAATGTCACGGCCGTCTGAAGATACTTGCAACTGACCCCAAATAAGAGAATATTCGAGAAGGCATTAACAGAGAAATTATAGCTCTCTTAGTTGGTACGATCATTTTCAGTGCTACTTGCTAAACATTTTCAACCAAACCGCAATACAGAATAGAGGAACTAAATAGAGGACGGTAAATGGAGGAAGTAATAGAGAAATTCCTTGATTTTAATAAAAAAATGTTGCCACTGCCGCTTTTGTAACGAACAATATATATTCTTTGTATGGATTTTTTTAGATCATTATAAAAAAAGTGTTTATCTTAAAACTATGTGCGATTCATGCTATGGCGTTGAAAATATAGCATTGATTGAAAAAAACAGTGTAAAGATGACCTACACGAGGAAAATATTAATGGAATATTTTTATCCGGGTATAAAAGTTCCGTGTAATCAAAACTACAGAAACAGGGTCGAGAGGTAGCTAGTCGTAAATACAATATCAACAACAGCTACCCCAATATTACTATATGATGTTTATAAGTAAATACATATAAGTAATGACTCAGTAATGGGATACTGGTCTTTAAAATAAGAACTAAGGGAAAATACATCGTAGTTCGCCGTCGAGTCACTGATTGAAACGGTGAATAAGCTGCTTCTTTTTAAACAAATATCTTCTATTTTCTTATCTGACGAGTGAATGTGTACCAGTCTTACTAACCCATCCGTGACTCATCGCCATTACAACTGGTTGAACCAAAAGGATTATAAAAGGACCGCACTCAGAGACATTTAATGACTAATTAAAGTGACATTTTGTATACATATTTGACACTAAGTAATCATTAACGTCTCTGAGTGTGACCTTTAGTTTGTTTACACATCACTGAAGTTGCAACATATTAACCAAGATTAAAGACCTTCAACTCTCTAAACTTCGAACTAGACCTAGGAAAAGTTGAGGATTTTTCTCGTGGAGGATTTTTATCCAGCTTAAGGTTAGTTCCAAGTCAAATGAGCACATGCTAGCGAGCTGCAGAGACCACTCATCAACAAACTGCTTGCAAGCTCGTTTTCAAATAGAAAACTGTTATTATGTACGTATTAGGTATGGTGGTATATACCTTTAATTCATGCAATATATTATGTATGGTGGTATATATACCACCATACATAGCGGATTGTTGCGAAGTAGTAATAACCTAGTTAAATAGAAAACTAGTGAAAGAAGCGAAAATAATGATTGACGGATTAAAAACTGGGCACATGTTGGGAAACAATGGGTGTTTAAGACAGGAAACCCGCGGAGGCAGTACTTGGTCTTAAGACGGATCGTCATTGACAAAACAACCTGTTGCAGACAATGAACAAACACGTACAGTTTTGTATACGAGGAGAGATTATTTGCGCGCTCGTATCGCGTTACGTGCGAACTTCTTGAGAAAATGACTCATTCATTATGACCTATTGAGTCGGATTAAATTACGTTTAACGATATTTTTGTTCATTTTGTATTCAGCCAGCACAATTATCTGTGACATTGGCGTGGTAATTGCAAAGGTTTAGCGTGTATTATTTATAGGTACATTTATTTATTCATTCTATTTACTTAATGGTTTATTTACACAATTTCAATATAATTTTTTATTAAATAAAATATTGTACATTATGAATATGTGTTCACGACTACCCTATTTACCTGGCTAGAAAAATGTCCCAGTCGCCACTTGCTTTTGGCTGTATTTAACGAACAATTATGTATTAAAAAATATTTCTGACGAGGACCCTTTGATCGATTAGACTACAAGCTTAAAGATACATAAAGCAGTATGTAAAATTTCATGCAGTTATATTTGCGTGATTAAGTACAGCAACGAGTTGGATCGACTGCCGATAGACAAGCGAGGTTTAAGATAAGCCTCAGATAGAATTTCCGACCTCTCTAAGGTTGGATGTGGATGTCCATGACCATGCAGTGACCACGGGACATGCAAGCAGGTTTGTTTCTCTTTTAATATTACATCTTGTTTACGCCAAAGATTGGTCCACCAACCTATGCTGGTTTTACAATATATATGAAATTATATATAGCTGTGCCCGCGGTTTCGTTCGCCTGGGAGTCGATATTACCTTAGTTTGTTCATAAACATAATTGAAGATGTACCTTACAAATTTCAGGTTATAAGAAATTTCCGTTGGCATATGTAAAGAAATAAATATTAAAAGAGAAGAATACGCCCAAACATTATGATGAGTTTTGCCATTTCAGCCTGGGAAAAATGAAAAATCTCAAAAAGTTTACTTGAGAATAAGAAATATTTCAAAACTGAAACCATACACGTAGATTTTGTTTGTATCTATGGATAATTTTTCGCATTTATTATGTGAACACGATGTGTGAAATTGTATAGAAAATCTTACGTTTTTTGCACTGTCTTGCTAATCAGTTTTGTACTCGAACGAAATAATGCAATTTCCGAATTACCATTATTTGCGGTTCGTTTGTTAAACAATACAGATGTATACATTTAAAAATGTTCAATCCGTTGACGGGTTGTTTAAAATGGAATAAAAATGTATTCGCTAGTTCTGTAACAGTTAGTAGTCCTACAAAGTAATCATATAGGATAAATACAAAAGTTAAAACGCCTCGTGACCTTAAAATGTCATGTCTTAAAACTGTAACCTTATTAATGTCAATAAATTACATTTAAGCATTCGTAGTATAAAATGTACAAAGCCATATAAATTAGTTATATATTCGTTTATTTAAAGGAAAAAAACAAACTTTTTTTGAAGTGAAAACTTTTTTAGTCCTGCTCTATCTTCCTATCTAAAATACCACTATTTGTCTCAATATTAATCCCAAATTAATATACAAGTTAGTAATTAATAGAGACATGTAGATAGGTCGATTGGACAATGGAAGAAATTCTATCAATTTATGGGAAATTATAAGAAGCTGAGATCCCATTCTTCAAGCTAATTTAACAAATATCTATACGTATAATAAACCTGTTCAATACTGTACATAGAATAAAAAATAAAAAAAAACCCTAGGGATCTAAATGCCTGTGTTAAAACTAGATGTAACTAACGCTCAAAATTGGTGAAATTAGGTTTCTAGTTAGAACGCGGTTTTCCTAGTTAAAACTAGTTTTAACTGATATTAGAATTAGTTAATTCCAGTTTTAACAAAGGCATTAGCAATAGTTAAAAATAGTGCTAAATAGGGAAACCACGTTCTAAATAAAAGCTGGTTCAACTGTACAATTGCATATACACGCATTCTACGACCACTTCACGACTCCTGCTACTACACTACAACTACTAATATTGAAGTCTCATAATTTCTTTATCCAAATATCCGATGATTCAGCATTAACATGCTACTCGAAGCCTGGAATTCTCATCGCTCTAAGTATATTCTACGTAGGAGCAAGATATATAAAAAGTTGATTGATTTTGAACAGCGAGGCAGGCAGGCACGTCTCGTCGACCATAATGTAATACAAAAGACTAATATAAAAAATTCTTTACATAAAAGCGGCATACCTCAGTAAGGGTGTGTGTAAATTAAAGATATTTGAGGTAGCTAAGTGTTGGAGCTCTTAATTGTTACGGTAATAGAATTAATATAATTATTTTTTCTAAATCTACTTTTTATTATATACCTATAATAATACAATCGTTTATTAAAGGAAATATAATGACTTAAATATTTACATAGAATAATTGATTAAAAAAATGAGATTAAAAATATATTAAGAAGCCATATACCTGCTTTAAAAACCAATTGAGAATTAGAGAAAGAAAAAAGGTTAAAGAACGGCTGCCTCAATACAATTGACCGCGTCTAACACGATCCGATCCACTGTACGGAACAGACGCAATGGCTGGTACGCACTGAACGCTTCGTAGGGCTCACTCACACTTGTTGAGATTCTCTTAAATATAAAAAAAAACTAATGTAGACTTTTTTTACTAGAGGAAACCTTTAAATATGCCATGGGAACGATGCCTGGTTATGCCGAATTTCTATCCACTAAAAACCCTGGGTGACCTTCTGTACTTTGTGATCTAAACCTACTGTATGTGTCACAAAAAGGTATTGGCGTGAAGCAAAGCATATTATAAGATACATTGTGAATTACAACATTACATTAGGACTAATCTACTTATGTAACGTCAGTTTCATATAAGTCATACACTTCTATTGGCGTTTGAAATAGACTAAGGAAAATATATAACATATTGAAATGATAACGTCGACATGAAAGCTTAGAAGTTTCGAAGTAACGTACATAAAAGAATACGTGTTGAATTGATAACCTGATTGATGCAAACGACGCATGCAGTCCACCTGACGGTAAATGGTCACTCCCGCCCATGGACAACTATAATCAACCCAAGACAGGATCGAAGTTTTTTCTTAGGTCGACCAGAACACAGCAGAAAGAACACTGCTGTTATAAGGCAGAAATAGGTGTAGCGGTGGTGCCTCCGAATTCGAACCGTAAAAGGTTCTACCTTCTTTTCTTTAGAAGTCTAACCGACTTATAAGAAAGTCAAGCTTACGAACAACCCTATCGGGTGCGAAGACAGCAATCAACGATGGATTAGTAGAATATATTTGCCTGCTTATTTACTTAAAATCAAATCTGTCATGTCATTAAATTAATTATCGTAGGCGGGATTATAAAAGCGCATTAAAACCTGTTAGCAAACACGCGCATTAAGGCCTCTTACGACTGGTTTAGAGACGTCACGAACATACAAAATGACACTTTAAGCAACCGTTAAACGTTTCCGAGTGTGGCTTAGGAGTGGTTAAGCCGTCGCCGTCGTGCGCACGAACTCCCGCCATGCAGTCAGAACCCGCCTTAACATTGTCCTACAAAACGTGACCGTTGCGAATGTGTTAGACACAGCAATGGTGGCCATAATCGATCGTACCTTTCTTTGTTTCTCACGAAAAACTACGATTCATAGAAAAATTCTACAATAAACTCGCTTGATCTCGGTTTCAAAATTTGTAATCATCGGCTAAATAGAGTTTCCAAGAATGATTTATTATTGTATTGACGATAGTATTCTTGGAAACATTTACGGCTAGTGGGAAGTAAAATTGAAAGTCAACTGTAGTAACATAATTGAGAGAGTTGCCATTGGTCCCTTTCAATCGTAAATTTATTTTTATGTTATGTTTTAATAGATATGCCGGAAAAAATAAAGTCTAGTCTTCAAGATATATGTATGTTGGTGAAAGCCGATGATCACTGACTGTAGAAAATGTATATGACGTCCATTAAGTGTATTTGTATACCTTATAATGAATAAAAACATTTGATTCTTCTTGATAGTTGCCTATAGGGCAGTGTTTTGAGTTGTGAAATTATGGGTCTCGCCCTTTATGTAATAGATATCTACTTATATTTTATTATACAATACAGGAAAGGATAATTTTAATTAGATCGATGTTTATTTTAGTTTTTAATCTTTATAGTAACACTAAAATTTCGCATAGTAACGGTTCGTCTTTAAAGGTGCGATGTCTATTCTACATTTTGCATTTTTGTACGCATCTAAATTGGAACAGTCAATAGACAACATAAAGAACCTACAAGTTATAGGCGACGTAATTTAATCTTACGCCTGGCCAATACATTGAAATAACATTAATTAAAGTGAATAAATATGCAAGTCACAGTAATCCGATCTAATGTAAATAAAACACGTAACGCGCGACCACAAACCGAGAATCGAATCAAGATCTTTCTGTTATTTATAAAAGTGAAACCACATAATAATTTATCTATCAGTAGAAAGGTAATAAAAATATCAATAAGAATAGTTGGAGTCATTATGCGCAGGTACGTACACTTGGTCTAATAATAAAGATAATATTTAATAGCCAGTTCTTCAATTCCCAATATCAGCATTCGACCGTGGATTCAACCAATTTACATGCTAACATATATAGATCGTAAAAGAAGCTGTGAAGAAATCTTTATATGAAGCATACTTGAGAATTTTACACTAATGTAAGGCTTCAGACGTTTAATCCTCGCTTGTCCAGACGCGTTAACTAAGACCTGATATGCTATTCAGAGAGAAGACACTTGCTTGGTAATAACATTAATGGACCGATGATAAAGATAAAATCTATATCTATACATATAATAAATCTGTAAGTGAGTGCTGTCTGTACATGGAAGATATCGAAGAGAAAGTCATTTTAGGAGTCTTTATTTAAAGAATAGAACCCAAAAAAATATTTTTAGAACTATTGTCTGTTTTTCGGTTTGTCTGTGCGTTTGTGCACGCTAATCTCAGAAACGGCTGAACAGATTTGAATGCGGTTTTCACTGATGTATTGTAATAAGCTTCACTTAACGTTTAGTTCGTTTCATAAAAATCATAAATAATAAAGTTGTGGATGGGGAGGCGTAACGAAGTGCGCCGGGTCAGCTAGTAATAAATATATACAAAAGTATTTATTATTAATAATTAAAGTGCCCTCCGCGCATAGAAGACGGAACTATGTCTAATTGAACTATCACTGGTTATTGACTTTATGTATTACCAACTCGAAATACTAATGAAGCAATTAGCTGGAGGTCGTTTAACGAATAGTGGATTAAAAGCATTACGTTACACAAAACCCAGCGGAGTGTGAAGCGCTTTTATTGGGTTTCACCTGAACTACGGCTTGCTTGAACCGCACAAGGACATACGGGTTTTTGTTGATAAGATAAATTTAGGTAACACTGATAAATGAACACAAACGTAACTATCTATACATATTATAAAACAAAGCCCCCTAAAGCTGCCTGGATGTATGTTACCGATTTTCTGAAAATTTACTGAACGTATTTTTGTACTGTTTTAACTAAAAGACAGGGCAATTCTTGAGGAAGTTTTAGGTTAATAGTACATTACAGTTCTATGTAAATTGACTGAAATTTACTGTTGTAGAGGTCGCGCGGTTATAAAAAAATCTCGCCTGTTGGGACCTTTACTCGTGCGCCACGTAAACCAGCAGAGATACACTAAAGTACTAAAAGAGAGATTTGTAGATCTACAAAAAATACTACA
>DWNJ01001351.1:0-12236 GCA_018250275.1 Udranomia eurus
AAAAGTTTGTTTATTTGTTTTACAGCAGATAATCAGTTTTAATCACAGTAGATTTTCTGATTAGCAAAATTCTAACAATTTCAGTCGCTGGAATCCACCCGACGTATGATGCAACTATGCGAGGAGGTTCGTACATTTTTTTTACAGTAATTATTTATAGTTTTATAGAATATAACTAAGCGAACTGACATAATTTAAGATGACATGTATTTAGATGAACTCAAACTTAAGATTTATAAAAATAAAGATCTTTAGATTTTGTCATCTTAATTTATAACAGTTCAAACCATATCATTTTATAAGAATGGGAGTAAAGTTAATGATTAAGTGATTTTTCGAGAATACCTCCCAATTGAAAACTATCGAACTAATGAATTAGCTTTAAAATTGAAAATTTTAAAATCTGAGTTTTTTGTAGTAATAATAATAAAGTACCAAAACTAAATTTTCTCCCTTTGATTTTGGCAGTGTCTATTTGAATGAAAAGAATGTCCATTAATATTACAACCATAAATAATACGGGAGAAAAGTGATATTGATAAAATTAACTTAATGTTGCATAATAATATAGATTCGTATTTCTGTTTATACTTAAACTTTAAGTTCCCCCATAGTTTTAAGTATTTATGTTTAGTTATTCCGTTGGTTATGTGATTATTTGTGATCATCTGTGAGAGAGGTGTTCTCGATGCGAGGGAGTGAGGGGTATAGCGGAAGTGTCCTGGATAGCCCCAAGCTCGGTTTGAACTCCAATGCCCGTCCCCCCAACCCCTTAGGGCGCAGCCTTTGCTATCCCTGGCTGTTGTGTATCGATGTCGCTATTATTAATGTTATATATTAATCGATGTGTATGTATATCTATTGTAGCTGTCCGGTTATGATGTTCCTATATATTTTTATTTTTCATATCCTTTGCGGTATATCATTATATGTTAATTTTTGTTTTTATTTTTACCATACATATATGGGTGTTGCATGATACGTGTCTTACTGTATCCAATGTTAGAGGTCTCAATAGCCCTTTGTGTTGTTTGTAGTACTGTACATTTTGTGTGAGCAATTCAAGTGCCCAGCCTTTGGTGTTGACAGTTAATTTAGATTTATTGAAAAGTTACTGAAAACTTTAGTTGCCTAGAAATTAACGCAACGGTGACTAAAACTGTTAACTGTCAGCTTCCAATAATTTATGTCCAGTGCTCTGTTTTGGTTCCATAGCATGAAGCCATCATAATAGAATATATCCAGGTCCCTTTTTAGTTTTATATGACTTAACAATCCTTAGCCAGTTAAATGTCTCTGATATGTGCGCTTTCCTATTCAAATAGTCTGTTCTGTTGTGCTTGGGCCTGCTTTCAAAATTAAACCCTTGTACTTGGACGCCAACTTCTCCTAATTTACAATCTGCCTCGGAGGTATCACTTCCTACGCACTATTTAACAGTTTTACTTCCTCTCTAATTCTAATTTAATTTTGATTTCACCTTTAAATCATTTAATTATTCTACTATTATTTTCCTGTTATCAGAAATGAATCTCAAAATACTTCAATATCGAACATCCCAACACTACTTGATGTCTGGATTGTTTCATATGATCAGTTTAAGTTTGTTCTATCCTGTTTTAGTTGTCTTTGTATCGTAAGTCTCTGTGTAGTGGCTGCTCTCTGTTGTTGATTGTAATCTATTATGTTGTATGATTTTCATGCCTTCTCGAACATTCACAATACTGCCAAAATGTGGGCGTGTACACACCCCCATACCTGCCACTTAACTCCAACAAATATATCGAGCTACACCTAATGCAACTCTCACAACAAATACAGACCAATAAAATTGTGTTATTCTACATGATTTACATTTTCTTTATTCTTTTAAATGTTTGTTTGTTTTTTATTTAACTCTCTAGTCTAATTTGTTTCTAGCGTATTTCATTTCGTATCAGTTGTGTTTACTTTGTTTTTTTTATAGATATATATCCACATTTTGTATAATTTATTTACTTACTTAGCATTCTTATCAAATACTTGTCTGTACAAATGTTTCATTACAATTATAGTCGTGAATTCAGTACAAATTCAGCATAACTTCCAAACACAGTTCAAACTGAACGGTGGACATTTTCTGATCTGAAGGGTATCTTTGACTTTATTAGTATTGTCATTCAATGATGAGTTTGATACTCGTAGATCGAAGATGTCCGCCGGCATGACACTGTATGTGAACTAACTGTTACTCGTTACAAGCGTGTACTCCACACTTGGTGCAACGTGTGCGACATATCCGAACCCACTGTCCACTCACTCCACTGTACCCCTCACAACTAACATGCTCTCTGACTTTTTGTTTCTGCGGCTGGTGTAGAGCAAGGAGGCCGGCATTCGTACTCTGGTCGCTCTAGATGACCAGGGAGGTGAGTGATCTGCAAGATTTGCAACACTACTTAAATTACTTACAGTTTTATCTATTTTATTTTTTCGCTAACTTGTTGGAGCGTCGTAGGGTTTTCAGCCGTCACGAAGACGACGTTAAGGGGGTATCGACTGTGTGTTTAAAGTAACGCCTCTGTTGATTCAATGCAAAGGTGCGGGCATCCACCGGAACCTCGAATGACGATAATATGTGATGCACACACCGAGATGATCGCGGAAAACCCACATCTTTGTATGTTTCATTCGTAACGTAGTATATATACACCACTTTGCACAACTTACTAGCGAGTGCTATGTCCGAAAACGCCAGCCGGGTCTATTCTACGATACTGTATACATTCTGCATTTCAGATGAATCGTACTCGACTCTAAATTGACAACTTACCTAAATCACATGAAACCGATAATAATAAACGAGCGAAGTAAATTCGAAACGCTTCTCCTCAACGCACGACTCTTAACATCACACAAAATAATCATGAATCATATGAAACTGAGCACAGATAAAACTGAATCTGGTTTTACTTGCAAGCTTCACTGCATGCATGTCGTTGTTCGAGTAGTGTGTGTTAGCGCAAGCGCACGCGCCCGCACGCAAGCGAGCACGCCGCACGCCGCAGCCGCACGCACCGCGCGCGCCGTGGCCGCGCCGCACCCCGCCACCCACACACCCCGAAACTCTCTCCTAAGATATATTATTTTGATTTGTATTTTATGTATAGAGCGAGGACGCCGGGGGGCAAGCGCTTCATATGTTGAGTCACCAGGGCGGTAAGAGTTAAACTGAACACTGGGTAGTCGAAACGTGAGAACGTCTGTGTTTGAATGTGCAGTTAACTTAATCTCTTTGTTTTTCTTTGACGTTTCTCTTAAATATCGACTTATCTCAATTCGATGTTGCGTGTGTATATCTATGTTTCGATGGGGATGACTTTCACAGTATAGTGTAAATAGATACGCCCGATGGCCGTTCGTTGCTAATTGTCGCAAAAGACTGTACTCTATCTTTTGCTGAAGATTTAATTTGAATGAGCTGCGCAATCTATTTAGTTCTTCCGTTGATGTTATCGATTGGAACGCTTTTTATAGGAATATTTATTTATCTTTCCGAATCTCTCTTCTCTTAATCTGCGGTACTAATATGAATGCGCGTAACCGAGTGTGTCTGTTGACGTATAGTTTAATGGTATACGCCTTCATCTCCATGGCTAGCGCGTACTGTTAATGTTAGTTTCGTAGGTCTGTAACTGTTAGCTCGATGCGATCTGTGTCAGTGCGAGGCCGCTCGCTCCTCCACACATTAGTTTGATCATTTCCTTTCTTGAATTCAACTAATTCTTTGCTACTGTCACGTTTCATTTAGGAATGGCTTAATCTATACGCTCATCTGCTAAGTTTATTTTCTCATCACCACCGGAGGAGCGGCTGCCCGCCCGGGCGCAGCTCACCGAGATCATTTCATGTAATGTTTATTTTCTGTTTAGTTGTCAGTTTGAGTTGTGTTGAGTATCGAGTTGTTGGGCGCGGGGCGCGGGCACCGCGTGTGCGCGCGCGCCGCCCCCGACTCCTCGCGCATTCGTTTGGCGAGCTATAGTGACATCATTATTGTGTTGTAGAGTCACGAGGTGGGCATGAAAACCCTGGTCATGCTGGATGAACAGGGCGGTAAGCATCGAGTAGTAATATTTTACATCACACATAATTTAGTAAGGCTTGTGTTTGAAATGCCACTTCAGATTGTTTATGACAATTCATTGAATGGCGATGACTTGATTGAGTTAATTTCGATTGAAACGTGTTAACAGTTTAATTATAATGGATAATTTATTGAAGGTAAAATCACGTTTTCATGATCATTTACTAAAAGTTGAAGGATAAACACGAGAATGTCTCTTCGATCGGCCATTTGCATCGCTGTGAATGAGATCGTCGAGGTTTAACATTATGTTTTTAATTGTGGTAGCATCTGTTTATTCATTTTGTTTAGTTTTTTCACGCATCTAGCTGTGCACGATTATCTACTTAAATCTTGCTGTTGACTGCATGTCTATTAGTATTTATGAGATTATTATTATTATTCTAAGTGTTAGCCATTATAATTATTATAGTTTTAATCACTAGTCTCAGCACATACATCATCTTAATCAAAGGTAAATAAATTTAATTTAGTATCAATTTTGACCGGATCAGGTGTAAGACATTTAATATTTGGTACACACGAACAGTTAACGAAAGAAGTCAAGATAGAGCTTAACGTTAATAGAGTTGCTGTAATGGAACCTAACACACAATATTTGCATGACAATAGTTCAATAGTTTGGATAAATATTCAGAATTCATAATAATATCTTTGTTGTCTTACACTTAGCCCTGGTAATTGTCGAGAGCGTTGAGAATTTACAATTGAGAATAGATAAAGAAAGTAATTGATGAATATAAATAAATTCGCGATTAGAGTTCAATGAGAGAATTTAGACGCTTCAACACACTTGCGATTGTGCGACTCAAGGGCGGTCTTAAAGCGATTGATCGTGTGTGTGGACAGAGCAACTGGACAGAATCGAGGAGGGAATGGACCAGATTAACGCGGACATGCGCGAGGCCGAGAAGAACCTCTCGGGGATGGAGAAATGCTGCGGCATCTGCGTTCTGCCGTGCAACAAGTACGTACAATCTAGGACGTTCTTTTGTAAACAGTAGGTCGTGACGAATAACGGAGTTTTGATGGAAATTAAGCAATTGATAGAATACAGCTGTGTTAGATTTAATGCAATCCGAATTCAACAAGTTCCGTCTAGTTAAATTGTACTTAATAACAAGGATAATTAGAATTGTGAAGAAAACCCCGGTAAAAGTGGGGTAGATTACAGAATTTTCCACAGTAACGTTCTATTTCATGCTATCGTTAATTGTTTAATCCCCAATAGCCTTTTTAATTTTATTTCATAAAAACTTCTATCCCACGATTGGGATGATTTCTACGTTAGAATAACGGAACGAACGATATAACGGAAAAATTAAACGGCCATCTTATATTTCCAAATTAAGTTTTGTGGTACACGTATTGTGTCGCCAAACGTTACGTACCCGAAGGCTATAAAAACTATTAACTGAATACCGAGAACATTTAAGATTAATATGATACATAAGCGAAATATCTTTCCAGGGGCGCCTCGTTCAAGGAGGACGATGGCACATGGAAGGGCAACGATGATGGTAAGGTGGTGAACAACCAGCCACAGCGGGTGATGGACGAGCGCAACGGCATCGGTCCGCAGGCCGGATACATTGGCAGGTAGGTGGCTGAAAATTCAAATATTTTAAAAAAATAATAGAAAAAATAAGTCTTTTTTTCTAATACTGAAGTGGCAAACCAGGTATCTGACGATAGCCCAGACATGGCAGATTTTAATTCAAATATGGAATTAAAACAAATAGCGTAGAAAGATTTTTTTAACAGTCTTAGGAAACAAGCGCACTGACTGTAGCCAGGATACATTAGCAAGTTAATTTATAAACAATCAGAAATGATACATTTAGAAAAATTATCTATATTGACGTAACGTTTTTAACAGAATCTGATTAGTAACCGGACACATTTTATGTGTCGATATAACGCAGTACGTGTAATATTGCAGAATGTTTTATCTTCAAATCATGTGAAAAATGTGCTCTGTACTTGCACTACGTGATCATGGCTAATACAAAGATACACAGAAGTAATATTTTTCTTTTCAAAGAGGTATGGTAGGAACAAATCGAACAAATTTGTAATCAAAAACTTACCAATCGGTAACAAGCTCAAATAAACGTTTAACACCAGGAAATCTGTATCCAGAAGAAGAAAATCATTGAACATAACAAAGCCGTTTAATTTTCCAATATATTTAATTCTAAATGAGGCAGATGACGATCATGAGTGTTTTACTTCGTTCGTGTTTGCGGAAATGTAAAATGAGATAACTCTACGTTAAATTATGTATATTGTCGGTAGGGTTGTCAACTTGTGAAGAAATAGATTATGTCTCATTTCAAATGAGGTAAATAAAGAGTACGGACTTGTAAAAAAGAGTGTCATTTATCGATTCTTTTTAAAAGATATCTTTTTTACCTTTACGATACAATTATTCAGTGTTTTCAAAATTGTACGACTCTAAACATTCTAAATCTAAGCTTACATATATCAGGATCATAAGGTCATCATAACTGGCACTAGCAAAGTAAACAATGTTTAAAAAATTGCGTCCTCTATTAGTCTTTAGATTATAGAGTACGCCTTTTTTATAACTAGGAGGTAGGAAACGAGCATGCAGTCCACCCGATGGTAAGTGGTCACTGCCGCCCATAGACATTGTAACTAAACCAAAATAGATCAAAGTTCTTTCTTAAGGACCGAGTTGGAACGCCTCAATTAAGCACTACCACCTTTAAAATATATAGTTACATGATATAGAGTACAATGCTCTATTTTAGAATACGGTTGACAACCCTAATTGTCGGTGTTATTCGAATTTCGATAAACGTTTCGCTCGTGCCCCGCTTCACTGGCTCGCGAAGGCACAAGGTGATAAATGCGACAACGTGTTGGGATTGTATGAATTTTTACACCGTTAAAAAGAAAATTGGCTACCTTGTGGTACCTTTACATTATTTTTCGACTATAGTTATACCATCTGCATTGTGATTCTGAAATCTGTCCGTTGATCCATCTTCATGTATCTCTTCAAAGTTCTGAACTGTGTCCGTTGGTCCGTCTACGTTTATCTAGTTGTATTTCTCGTATCCCACTAAAAGTGAAACCGCCCGTTTCCAGGATAACAAACGACGCCCGCGAGGACGAGATGGAGGAGAACATGGGCCAGGTGAACACGATGATCGGCAACTTGCGCAACATGGCGCTCGACATGGGCTCCGAGCTCGAGAACCAGAACCGGCAGATCGACCGCATCAACCGCAAGGTACGCTGGGCGGGAGCGTAGCTGGGGGGGGCATTTAGTAGGAAAGGGCACTGGGAGGAGCATAGTTGGGGGCATTAGTGGATGAATACGCTGGAGGTAGCATAGTTGGAGGCATTTAGTGGACGAGTGCGCTGGGGGTAAAATAGTTGGGGGCATTTAGTGGACCAGTTCGCTGGGGTAGCATAATTGGGGATATTTAGTATGCAGATACGCTGCGGGGATCATAGTTGGGGAATTTTGTTGGAGGTACGCTGGGGGGGCGATATTGTACATTTGGACAGTTGGAGGAAGCATAATTTGGGAGAATTTTGGTAGGAAAATACGTTGGGAGAGCATAGTTGTGGGAATTTCGTACGAAAGGTTGCTGGGAGAGATAGTTAATCGAGTAGTCAGGGGTTAAAAACAAGATTTCTAGAAAATGTAAGATTAACTAGCGTACGTATACAGACGTTATATACTCCCAACTCTATATGGGATATAAGGGGTAAATTATATAGCTGGGAATTTTGAAGGGACCGAGAAAAGATAAGGTTACAGATTTAATTATTAGGGAAGTTAAAAATTGCATGTGTTTTTATAACGATAAGAACAATCTTATATCAATGAAACAAAAAACAGTTTTTTTTTTCATAACATTAATTATATTTTTGTATAAATTTTTAATCTATTATGTTTGTGTAATGAATTTTTAGACACAAGTGAATTTACAATGATTAAATTCGACTGTGCCTTTGCTCTATATTTCACCATTCTAGAATCGCCTTTCACCTTAGAATTGGATTTGGGATCTATCTCTATCGCAAAATCTGTCCTTATTTGCTTATTGGCCTCCAAAATTTCAATGACCCGCTTACCTGGCAACCGAAATTCCATTTATGCCGCGTTTACACTTACTAAGCACGTGTCGTGTTAACTAAGTTGTTAGTGTGGTAATATATAAGCAAGTTGTTCAATGCAAATATAAAATTTATCTTCAGGCGCTTAGGCATCTTCAGAAATGTATGCAGAATGCTGTTGTATACAAAATGTATACAAAATAGTGGATCATCATCATATAATAGGCAGCAGTGACCATTTAGCATCAGGTGGACTGCATGCTCGTTTGCTACCTCACAGTATTAAAAAAATAACTAATTATATTGTTGAAACTAGTCATAATAACCAATACAACTTGTTTTAAAAACACTTCAAGTTTAGTTAAACACGGTAAGCTCAGTAAGAGTACACGCGGGCACTACTCACTAAGCATGCTCTCTTTCATACCTTCGTAGTGTATGCGGGTAGAAGCGATTGGGTGTTGTGAAAATTTTCCTACTCTGTGTGCGTAACGCGGGATGCTGACATGCCAACTGACAGATCAAAACACGCCCTCCCACACTCATCTGACTAGTCATCACATCCATTCGGCGACTAACATATACCTTACTAGAACTCATCAGTAACAACATTCCGTTATCACTACATAACCCTTGGAATTCAAGATGGCGACTCTGTGTTTCTTGATGGAAAACGATAACCGAGCTGTCTATTTGTATGTAAAACTGGCGGCGCTTTATTACATTTTTCATTTACAAAGAATTTGTTTACACGTTTTTTGTTATTACTCAATTCTATTAAGTTTTGGTTCGATCGGTGAAACGGGGTTTTGTTTGAAAATTACCCTTTTTAATCAACGAACAGCCGGTTTATGTATGGACAGACAGCGCACAGACGTCGATGTCGATTATAGATTGCAAACAAAGACGAAACTGTTCTTAATCGTAGGGCGAATCGAATGAAACGAGGATAACGCTGGCCAACCAGCGTGCGCATGAGCTGCTCAAGTAAACAACGGAGACACAACAACACACCACACACAGTCTCGTGGTATTGGACCGATTGCGATTATTGTCTTTGGTAGGATCGAGTTGAAAATGCCATAGAGCTCCGACTTTTCATCATAGACCCTAGTCTTTTTTTTCTTTAAATCCTTCTGGGAGTAATCTGTTGATTTAGAAATGTATTTTTATATTTATTCAGCATTCGCGATATGTTTTTATGCAGTATTGAAGACGACAACAATTGCGTTGTTAAAATAAATGGAAAAGTGATTATTTTTTTGTCATTGGATGTGGTGGATTATATAATTTAAGTATGCTACCAATAGCCATCATATTTATCCGATGATGGAGGAGGCTATGAGAAATAAGTACTTTAATGATAATTCAGGTAATTTCTAATGATGAAAATTCCGAGATAGACCCTGTTGGCATTTTTAAAACGAATCCTACTATAAATTGGAGTTATCTGTGCATCTGTCAAATTACATCACGGAGCTTGAAGAAATGGCGGGGAAAAAATAGAATACGTTATTGTCAGGTGCTAAGGTAATTCCGATTCGCCATATTTATAGTTTCAACTTCAAAGTATATTCGTAGTAAACATCTATATTAAACATATATATTATGATAAATTATTGTTTAGACTAAGGGGAGTTTAGAAAGTAAGTAATTGTTGAGCCATAGACAATCGTAATGAAAAGGCAAAACGTCAATGTTGGTGCTTTATGATCTTTACTTTTTTATATTATTGTTTAGTATATGAGGTTGCTTTGTGTATTTATTGATATTATGTATCTTTCTTTCTATGCATATTTATATGTTTCAAAAAGTCTGGTATAAAATTTTGTGGCAAATTTATCGTGTAAGGGACTTTAAATACGTATATAGTTATTTAAATTCTGTATGAAAAATGATTTGCCATTATAAAGACTTATGATATTAATCTTAATTTCAGTTGCACTAGTTTGAAAAGATCTTACTATTCTGTTCACATGTATTGAAGCTTTGGAAATGAAAACGAAATCGAATAATTCTAAAGACAGTTGTTAGATTCCCCTTTTTAATATTTGACTTCCATCAATATAATAATTATATTCACGTTTGCAATCGGTCAAAATACGTTTTTTTAAGTTACTTGATTACTCGATACTTGAGATACTCGATTACTTGTATATTCCCATTCTGGTCTTGAATAATTATATTTTCAATTAAAATCATTAGGCTGATTTGTTTGTAAGTAGTTGTGAAATTATTATTCTGTGGGGAGAGGCGGCCAAAGTTCTGGGTGTCGGCTTGTATGGCAAATTTATGGATCTGTCATAATTATTCCTTGTGCTATAACATAGGTGCTGAACTACAAAATCAAATAATTAATCTCAATTGACAGGTGCTAATGCATTTTTTTTCTTTTAATATTAACTATTTCTGTTTGTTAGGTTTTCTTGAAACGCAAACAACTGTGCATATAACACATTTTTCCCACAAAATGTGCAATATCAACGGAAAATGTTTAATTCACGTTTATATGCGAGTTAAATATTGTCGGTATTAACCGATTGTACAGCCTAACTTAAAAGATCCAAATAGATCGAACGATTTACATTATATTTAACAAACCATGAAAATCAAACGATTACTAAGATAAATGAATTACTTTAATTAACTTAGTAATCGGGACTAATGGAAGGAGTAAGACGACTTAAACAGTTCTTCACAGTTTTCAGGAAACTGCGATACTTACTTAGAACTCTAGACCTATTTTGGGTAAATTAAATGAGAATATGATATAGGCAAGTATTCGTAATGTGAAGTAAGTCGGCTTAGTGTTGTGTCCTAGAATATGCCATTACAGCGGAACCACTCGAATGGTCACTTTCCTCACAAACATTTCTTTTAATTATTGAAGCATTGTTTAAGACCAATACCGCTACTTAAATGACCATTTTGAACAGTTGACCACATAGCTCAATATCTATTTTCATCAGTGATGTTACATATTATTATTAATAGATGTGTAGTCAGTTGAACAGTGATAATTATTTTTGTGAACGTGCATTTACCTCTTGTTGACCCTAGTGTAATTAGACAACATTAATATTATGCTTTTCGCAACGTTACGAGTTTCTAACAGTATAAAGTATGTATATACAGGATGTGTAAAAAATGCTACAGGTGTGACGTAAGAAAAAAAAAGACATTTATGTTACATTTTGTTTTAAATTATTATAGAATTATCAATAGTAAAAATATCTATATTTCCTGAACGTTTCTTAATAGTTTTTTATTTTATTTTTATTTGTTTTTCGAATCATTTTTACACATCCTATATATTATACGGCGATAAATATAGTTGAAGTAATAATTTACGTGTCGTCGATATGTAATCTTATATCTAATATACTATATAACATTTCATCTTCAAACTAAATATAACGTAGATTATATTCCAAGTAGAATTTGAACTTTTCTTGTGTAAGTCAAACAAGCGATATAGACGAGTCGACATGTGATAATAGTTTGAAGTTAAGTAACTCTAGATTAACAGTTCGAGTCTTCGGAGGTGAACGAATCTGATGTCGTCAGATTTTATTGAGTCTCTGAACTTTTCATAGGAGCATTTATGTCAAATTTATCAATGTTCTATTGATAGGAAGTTTTACCGTCAAAATCTCATCGTACACTGTCAAAGTACATTATTTGATTTTTTAGGAGCTCCACTTGACTACCGTGGCTGTGTCCATTCTCTTTCTATTGTATACACTATTGAGAAAAGAGCCGACCACGCTCTCGATTGTCAAGTAGAGTGCGGTGTATATCACAAAAGGACTGTCTTAATAGTAAATATTTGCACATATCTCTGATTAAAACATATCTGCTTCTATGGAACAGTGGATACTATCACTTATGTTTGTATCTAGTATTATAATATTTATAGCAAATTATATTATGATAATGAAATATAGACTTATTTTTTATTTGCAAAATAAACTTTAATTTGTGACATGGTTATAGTTTTTTTTGCTTTCGTTTT
>DWNJ01001352.1:0-12236 GCA_018250275.1 Udranomia eurus
CTTCCATATCCATCATCAGACCAGTTCAATGATACTATAATATTACATTTTCATTTAATCTATATATAATTGCCAAGTTTCATGATCATATGACAATTAGAAGTGCATCTAATTCAGATTCTTTGATTTTATTACACTGTAAATTACAGGTCAACCAAATAAAAGCAATTAATAAAAATAAAAAAGTACTTTATAAATATAAAGAATAACTTTGCTTTTAAAAAAATATATTAGAATGTCACAAGTAATTTGGTAACCCGCAACTAGATTCAAGGCTTGTGTAGTGGCTAGGAGTAGTTTCAGTTTAGGCACAAACTATCCTAACTATTGGGCTATTGTAAAAATGCACAAAAAGTATGTAAGTAAGTAAGAGTGTAATGTGAATGTGAAGTATGTAAGTAAGTAAAAAGTAAGTTCCTGTATATATGTAGAAGAGTAAAGTAATGTATTCTGTTTATGTTCATACAAAAAACACAACCGAAACATTACCTGGCATGTGACAGCTAAGGTATGGCATAACTGAGTCTTTCCAGTCCGGAACTCTCCAAATATCTCGGTGATAGATCCAGTCTCAATGCCGCCCCCCAGAAGTCTGTCCAGCTCCTTTGATCCTGTTGTCAACTGTATTATATCAGCTCTGAAAGTAATGATAACCATTTACCTAATTAAAATATTGTTAACAGATAGATTATATAGGATAGAAAATTAAGGTTAATGTGACTATTCAAAGAAAAGTGCCAAATCTTTATCCATTTAATTAACAATAGATTCTTGATAATCCAGCCACTGTTTAATCTGGCCCCCAATGACGACATGCCTTTAAAATACAATTATTTCAAGAAATGTTTCATGTTCGTAATAAGCATTTGTAGTTTGCTCCACCAGTCATTTTGGCTCAGTGTGATTTACTATATTCCACATGATAGTTTTATAGTAAACATAGAGTACTATCTTATAATTTGGATATGTAATTTATCTGATCACAAGGTACTCGTTTTTCAAAAAGTTCCTGAAGATGTTATGAACATGTTCCTCAACATTAAAAACCTCGTAAGATGATGCAAATAGCTGAGATGTACTTTATATTTTTCAGTGATAACAAAGAATAACAAAGTTAACCTCGTAAAATCATAACAAACATATATTTAGATTATATGTATAAGATTAAGAATTTTAAATTATAATGTACCTTTTTTGATGAAATTCGGTAGCTGTTGTAAAGCCCATAGGTACAAGTTTTGAAGCTTCTCCTAATATTTTGTCAGCTTTTGCTTCCGATATGCCTTTGATTGTAAGTAACCATTTTTTGGGTGCATACGCAACAGATTCAACAGTATGATAACCAGCCTCTTCCAGTTTTTTTATATCACCTGATGTGATCCCATTTCCCTGAAATTTATAACTGTTAATTATGGATGGATAATACATAGTCATTACAATGTTTATTTAATTGCGAATATTATTGAAAATTAATATCCAATAATGTAACCACAAACCAATATGTCATACATACAGGTGTTCTGTGACCTTAAGTTAGCTCATACAGGGAGAAGTTTGTCGTTTACTAATTCCATAAAATATACTAACTACTACTACTAAAATCGGCAATCCAACTACGAAATTCGAGTAAAAAATATTTAATAAATATGACATTACTTCTAGTTTATTGATCAGCTGTGGTCCACACTCATCTGCTTCTTCGTCCACCGAAACTGATGCAGTTGCAGTCGATGCAGTAGCAGTCATTTTGCGAAATTATCACCTTTTCATTATATTATAAGCACTTAAAATTATATTCAAGAACTTCCTTTTCAAACTTTCATAAATTTAAAAAATATTTGAAAATTCAAATGTTATTGTTTGAGAGTCTAAGTTCAATTCAACAAGTGTCAAATTTGACATTGAAATCGAAGTTTCCCTCCACAAAATCATAAATCTCATAAACTATCTAAACCAAAGAGTGTATAATTACTACTTTTAATTTGTAAGCTATTTAAAAATGTGACAGTTATTATATAAATTCACACACAATTAGATCCTAGATACTAAGGTTTAAAGGTTTTCTAATAATTAATAATAAAAAAATGTTTAAAATTGTGTAAAAAAAAATGTTTTAGTTTGTTAGGCATAAATAAAATTATTATATGAGATAACTAGCAAAAATCAAATGGATGAGGGGAATATAAAAAATAGGGAATATAAAAAAAATAGGGAAGAAACTAATTGTTTTAGGGTCAACTAGTGAATTTCCCTATTCACCCCATTTTGGTTTCTTGGTTTAGCAGGTGAGAGGATTTTTTTGCATTTTGTGTTCAAATCGAAATTCTATTCTGTATTTATTATATTATAAATTATTAAGAGTGTGAAATATTCATGCAACGGAGAAAAACTACCGTAAAGTTTCTTTAAAGTTTTTTGTTTCTATTTACCACATTTTACGGTAGAAATTTTAATGCACTACGTAACTCTACTAATAGACAAAACAAGTCCGTTCCACTTAATGCTCCCAACGCTGGAATCGAAACGCTTTTATGCCGTTTCTCAATACAAATGTATGGTCCGACACCGCCACCGACAGGGTTTGAGTTCATCTCGCCCTCGGAGGTGCGCAAGGCCGTATTACGCTTACCCAAGCGCAAGGCGCCAGGCCATGATGGTATCCTTAACCTGGCATTGGCTATGCTGCCCAGGAGAGCCCTGGTCATCATGACTAGGCTCTTCAACGACATCCTGCGCACGGGCCATTTCCCTACCATCTGGAAGTTGGGTAAGGTGAAGTCCCGAAACCGGGGAATAACCGCCGTCTCCCGGACAACTATCGACCCATCACACTATTACCGACGATGGCAAAACTCTTCGACAGGCTCCTGCTGAAGCAACTGTCCCCGTCACTTGCTGTAAGGGACGAACAGTTCGGCTTCCGCAGGGGCCACTCGACTACGCTTCAGCTGACACGGGTGATCCATCATTTGTCGTGTGAGAGCAACTGGGGGCGGCACACGGTTGGAGTCTTCCTCGATATCGAGAAAGCCTTCGACCGCGTGTGGCATCCGGGACTCATCTTCAAACTGATGGAATCCGTCCGTACCGACTATGCTCATCAAGGTGATATTGATGGGCCGGCAGTTCTATGTGTCGGTTGCCTCTTTACCCGGGCAATTCTTAAAGGGACTACGGCCCTCGGTGATGTGTCCCCGTCTTTAGGCGGAGGGAATCCAACTGCTATCTCACCTAGTTGCTAGATCTTATAAAATTGCTAGATTGCTAGTTTTTTTTACCCCAAAAAGTTGCTAGAAGTAGCTAAATTCAGCTCTTAGATACTTAGTCTACAATAAAATAACAAATTCGTCCATATTTTCCCACTCCGGTGTGTATTTCTGTGTATACAATTTTTTTTTAAGGCATATCCATTTTAAATATTATATATGGGGTAAAACAACATAAGGCAAGGTAGAAAACGAGTAGCGCGTACTATTTTGGTTTTTGTAGGTATGTTGACACTTAAATACTTAATTCACTTTATACTCTTTGATTCTGTCGTAGCTCAATAGAAATCGGGTAACTGCTAGCCGTTCCATGACACTGACAGTTCCATTCCAAATTTCAAAGTTACACTGGACGACAATGGACAAATGATAATGACATGACACTCATGACAGTTATCTTAAAGTATTCACAAGGTCTAGTGCTTATATTAAGTTAGTGTTCACTTGTTCAGTGTTACGAGACCTCTATATTTTGTCAGTTGTTAGTTAGCTTTAATAAAGGCAAGTGGTACTTTATTTTACATAATCTTTGGTGCAAAAATTATAATTAAATTCATTTCAATTCATTCAATTATATTCATATTGTTAATTTCTACAATCTACACCACCAACAACCGCTTTTCAGACGTTTATCTTTTATTATTTACAAAAGAGATTGTAACTTGTATTATACTGCTGAGATAAGACTTGTAATTATTAAAATAATATATTATACCACTTGGCAAAATAAACTTAAATAAAAACAATAGGCGTATTTCCCTTTCTAGGGGACAAACATATTAATTGCTGAGTAGATACGCGTGGTTTAATGTAATCTTGTAATGTCCTATTCATACAGTGAGAAAACAGTTTTAATGATAAATCTAATAGGATATTATAAATGCGAAAATTTGTATAGATGTTTGTTGCTCTTTCACGCAAAAACTACAAAACGGATTAAGATGAAACTTAACAGTAATATAACTTATACATCAGAATCATACATGGGCTACAATTTATAAAGATGTTGTGTAATTTAACATATGTCGATAAATAAAGAAATAATATAAAATAAAGAAATAATAAATCAAGAAAGTCAAATAACATCATAACAGTAGTAAAATTGATAATGAGAGGGTAAATACATACCAGAGTATTGTTATCGATCATCTGTTTTGTGTTTAGCATTACATGAATTGGCTATTACTTGAAATTATGTTTTTGTGATACCATCCTGTGATTTAAATATATTATAGTGGCGACGAAGTATTTACGGACATTTTAATAGAATTTATGTATGTTAGGACAAGCCATAAAAATGCTTTTGCTTTACCCAACTCTTCTGATGAGAACACATAACTGCTAAATACTTGCCTTGATTACATTCTGGTGTCACTAATAAAATTATTAACAATTTATTTTGTAATTAATTTTTCAGGCTCTAAAAGTAAACGTAATTAATTGGGACAGCAACAATACCCTGTCAATGGGAACAAAGTGTTTAAAATTCCTCATTAAAAGACATCAATTAAATTTCCGGAAAATGAGTATAGATATAGGAGGTATGTAATTTAAAATTACAAAATTGTGTATAAATGCAGTATCTCGAATTTTCTATTTGTTCTTTAATCTCACAACGAAAATAATCAAATAAAAACACTCCTTTTAATTGCGTTCAATGCTTTGTTTATTTTTCAGGTATGAGGCTTAGATACAAGAACAAAGATGACACATTTCTGGAGAAGAGTCTAGTGAGCAAGGAGCCGTTTCTTCAGTTTAAGTCCTGGTTTGAAGAAGCTTGTTCCAAGAAAGAAATTTTGGAACCCAATGCTATGTGTTTAGCAACGGTGTCTAAGTAAGAATTATGAATAAAGAGAAACATGATTTGGCAGAAAATCTTATAAATACACTCTTACATCTTCATCTCTTATTTATAGTTGTAATAAAAATTCACATGAATAATATTCAGGTTTACAATTCTAGTGATTTTGTAAATTAAAATTTCTTATTTTAAAGTAAAAATGTTTTGGTGAAAATATTGTTTAAAATTATTCGGACCTTATTAATGCTACAAAATTTACTAGTTGTAATTTTAGGCGTATCCCACAAGTTTCATGGAAATACAAAATAGAAATTTTGTGACTAAAGTTTTTGTTTCAGAGATGGATATCCATCAGCTAGGTTTGTGTTATGTAAAGGATATGGAAAAGACGGTTTTCGTTTCTTCACCAATTATAGCAGCAGGAAGGCGACAGATATGGTATGATGTAATCCTATTATTATGACTATATTTCTGGTGATGTTGTAATCGTATTCTCCATCGATAATTCAAACATTTTATCTGTTTATTTCAGAGTGAAAATCCTAACGTGGCTGCAACATTCTATTGGGAGGTTTTGAATAGATCAGTAAGAATAGAAGGTCAGGTTGAGAAACTTACAAGTGCAGATTCTACCAAATACTTTCACTCCCGGCCGGTCCCTAGCCAAATTGCTGCCAGTGTTAGCTACCAGAGTACACCTATAGAGTCTAGAGATGTCCTGTGCGAGCGGGAGAAGGTTCTGGAAAATGAGTATATGATTCCGGGGAAAGAAGTACCAAAGCCTAGTTTCTGGTGAGAATACTTTGTTTTGTATTATGAAAAGTCCAAACAAATTCTGTGACAATAAACACTTTATGTCAGCAGAAGTTTTTCGTTGCCAGTTTTAGGATTTAAATGATGAAAATTCTTATTGTAATTATTTTAATCAACAGTCAATTAGAAATTTTTGTGTTTCAGTAATAATGAATTGCTACTGTATGCGAATTCCATGGCATTACACTTCTCCAGAGTAACAACTTACTTTTAAATCTGCTTTCTTACTTCCAGTAACATAAAGTATAAACAGTAAAGATAAAATAATTTTGATAATATAGGTTGTGTAAAAATCTACTATATGTAACATATTTACAACTGCAAGTGCTATTTCTTCTTTTTTAGGGGAGGCTACATTATTTGTCCAAGAAGTGTTGAGTTCTGGCAGGGGCAATCCGATCGCCTTCATGATCGCATTCGATTTAGAAAACCCGCACAGGGTGAGGTGCCTGATGGGAAGCTGCTGCATGAAGGTGAAGATGGGTGGGTTTATGAACGTCTTTCACCTTAGAATGTACAGTTAGAATACCAAATCAATTATTTTGTATACAGGTTCAAATTTTTCTTGTTTATATTTAATAAAATCAAATATTAAATCAATATTAGAACGGATAGGGTCAAAATGTCTTCCAGATAATTAAAGTAATATTGTTGCTTATTTTTAAATAAAATATTTTAAGTTTTAATGTGATTTATTTTTAATATCTCCCTCTGTATTCCACCAGAACTCGTCCACACAATCTCGCTTTGTAACACTTTTGTTTTCTCTATAGCAACTTCAAATTGTCTTGTGCCGCCACCTACACCAAAATAATATGTTTTGGCTGCCACATAGACTGTTCCATTTATGTTAAGTCTTTGAAGAAAAAAATTTATAAGTTTATCATAATTTTCATGATTATAAATTGTTTCAGATGTAAGTATAATGTCATATAACTCTGTTTCTGCTATTTTCTTATGAAATGACCCCCAGTCGCCACTGTAAAATTTACACTTCGTAATTTCAAATAGTCTATCCTCTTCTTCGATGTTTAACAACACATTTGGTATCGTGATTTTTTCTAAGACTTCTTTATTCTGAAAAAAAAATATGCTAATTTCAGACCACTGTATACCTAATTGTAGCTTCAAGTGTATTGTTTTTGGACTTGACTTTCAAAATATTTTTTTCGAGAAAACACAAAAAAGCACCATCTCTTGTTTTGTATTTCTTTTTAGCCGGCCTTGATTTATTTTGAGTATTTGAATAGAAAAAGATCATTTTGTGTTTGAATATTCAAGGTTGTTTTCGAAAACTACAGCCTATATAAAATCATCCAAACACTTGGATGATTTTTAATTTTTATGTGAAGTGTAGGTAAAAATATTATGAAAACATTAAAAAATTGGCCAGGATTAACCTGAACATTTTTGTTTAAATTTGAGTCAGTTTCTAAAGTTCTCACTTTAAGTCAACTACATTTCAGAGAGTCATTAATCTCAAGACTCTTTAGAAAAAAAATTTACTATTATAAATATAGTAAATTAAGTAAGAACCTTAAACTTACATAATCTTGAAATGTTACTAGCGATCCATTAAGGAATGCATAGATTCCCAATAAACCAGCACCACATCCCAAGTCCAAAACATTTTTCCCTGCCCACTCTTTACTTTCAACATTTTCTGTTAGATATTCTATTAGATCATAAGTACATTCCCATATTTTGAGACCACCTGCAATATATATTTTTTTTATATTATAAAAATCCTAAGAGTAACATTCACCAAAATAAATGTATTAAATTGGCAATTATAAACAGTAATATTGAAGTAAGTAAGTATATTTTAAAATAAGTATTTGAAGACCCAAGAATCCAAGATGATTTAACCAAAGTGCATTATTTTTTATTCTATTCTAGTATTATTTGGTGAACTACAGTTTTTTAATTCTGGCATTAAAACCGATGAACTGGTAGAGTATCAAACTGAGTTTGGTAAGATTCTTTAATTAATATTAGTGGAAACTTTTTTGAAGATTTTTGAACTTAACATACCTTCATACTTTCCAGTTACAAGATCACTATGCTCATTAACTAGATTTTCATCAACTTTTGATTTATCAAGTAGAACATGACCAATTTCTATATCGCCATACGTAAACATTTTAGCATGAGTGACAACATCATCAAAGTTATTTAATTGATCGTCGTTTGGTATAACCTGTGTACAGTCAAGCCATTGAATTTCTGTTTTCTCGTCTGTAAAAAAGATTATTCCATATTGTAATCCACATATATGTAAAGTAATGGTCAACATAGTATACTTTTAATTAGTTTCAGTATTCAAAACATTGTAATAATTTCATACCATGCTGTTGTTGATTGTCGGCAATACCCGAAAAGTTAAACTTAAAAGAAGTCATTCTAACACTATTAATTCTCTTGTGCATAAAAAATCAGACAAAACATGAATTTAGGACTTATGTAAAATTTCAGAATGTATTTTATAAAATAAATAAATAAAAGTTATAAGGACAGTTTGATTGTATTTGTTTACGTCGTTTAATAACCTAAACCTATGTTTATGATTTATGACGTTTTGGTTATTCCAGATTGACATGCCGATTTGTCAAAATTGTACTTTTAATTAAACTGTTAACAAAATAGGTATGCAGGATATACAGCCAAGTATCGTCTAAATATTTTGTGGTGTTTCAAGTTATTTTATTGGTTCAACATACAAACATGTTTTAACCAGAGATCTCTAGAAATTAACAAATTTTTATTTTTCTATAACATTGGAAGAAACCCAAATAATTATTACAGTATTTAAAAATTACATCTAGGAGTTTCCTAACGTTGATGCGAACAAACGTTTTAGATAATTTGTCGGCTAATAAAAACCATGTAAAAATAAGAAATCTATGATGAAATTATTTTTATATTTGTCAAGCTAACTTCTTAAAAAAATAAAATAATTTAATAAAAACTGGCTGGAACGTTGTATTTCTATATTTATTAAAAGAAAATTAAAAGTAAACAACACAAAAATGCCGATGGAAATTTGCAACCATTCTTATAATTTTCACAATTGAATTGAATTAAAAAAATGGAAACTAACTCCCATGAAAAGTTGAATGTGGTTAGATTATTTTTTAATTAAATAGTTTAGTAGATATAAAAATTATTGAACTTCAGGTCATATTTGATGAACGCACCAACTATCAAGTACGATTCAAATCCAGCTCATTCATTCAAGTTCAAGCATACAACACGAGTTGTTGAATTGAATCAAAGTGTACAAATTTGTGGTTTTTCCATTGTAGATACGATAGTACGAGATTTAATTTGGCCTAAAATACTGTTATAATCTAACACAATGACAGACGTAACGAAGAAGGTAAAGAGTTTTCTTTCTATCAATGTTAATTTTCGTTTATTTTTACGCTAGCAGTGAACAGCTACTTAATGTGTGACCTTAAATTTATTTCAGTAGTTATGTGTAATCGTGGCAAAAACTTTGTTTTTAATAATAGTGATCTATTTTATTGTGTCATGCGTGTTCAATATATGTGCTACGAAATGTGTTTCGCGGAAAAACCAACATAACCTCACTTGTGGGACCATGGGGTGTTCAACAATGTCGCGGCGGTACGATTTTCAATTGAATTGACAATTGACGCCACGGACATCATCGCTGTAAATGGAAAATTATAGTAATCGATTGATGCTGTCATGTTTTGCAGGTTCAGGAGTACAAAGACTCTCTCAAGCAGAAGGCTGAACACCTAATCATAAAAGGATTCCCAGAAAAAATTGTAAAGTTAAATGAACTGCTGGAAATATCAAATTTTCAAAGTCGTGATTTATCAGACGTTCATCAGGTAAACTTTGTACACCTTTAGGAATTGGATGCAGTTGGTCAGTAATGTTTGTATAAGAAGAAATGTTAAAAGAATTTAGAGTATTCTTGTTTAGGTGTTCGATAATACATAGGTTTAAAATGCTTGTAAACCACTGTAAATGTTTGCTATTCAATTCTTTTGAGTATGTATGAAATTAAATACCTAATAAAAAAAGACAACAAAAATTTGTGAAATCTGAGTTATTGTAAAATATTGAAGGAAAATACAAATATAGGACATATTGTAAATAAAACCAAAAATACTTACTATTGTAGAGTTAAATCAAAGATGTATGTATGATTAAGATGTTAAATCAAAAAAAAAAATTAACATAAATCGAATCCTTCATGTACCTAAATGTATCAAATCAAATTCTTTATTTTATGTAAAAGGTGTGAATGTTTTATTGATTCTTCTATGTAAAAATTTGATAGGTAGCCATCTATTACTATACAGGCAGTTTAAATATTGCATAGAATTAAATATAGATATATTATGTATAATATATTAAAAGGTAGTGATTTAAATTAGATTCTGTTTAATAATAAATAATGCTGTGTAATAGGATTCCCTGTGCTGTGGGTGCCAAGGACAACACACAACAAGAACAGAAATGTATACTATTTGTACTTTGTTTCTAGGATCTTAACATTCCAGTGCCCCCACCGGCGTCTACATTAACTGAGCCCAATTCTAAACGACCCAGGGTAGACCCCTCTGATGTCTCGAGCAACACAAGTATTGAGGGTACCAGGGTATATTCCCTGCCCAATGGTGTTGTTCCGTGTAACAAACGGCTTTGTGATCTTATCCATCTTGTGAAACCTCACATCAGAGAGCTAGTGGAGGATTCCAATTTGGTAAGTTTCATTGTGCAAGAATTTTATCTTTTTTAAATGTTCTTATCGTATATACTGTAAGCAACTAACTCAAGTTTTAATGTGAAAAATCTGTAGATTGCATTCTGGCTTTTTGGTTGTTATTTAGTTCCTGGGTTTTGTGTGATTGATGAGTTGGCAACAATTAAGTTTATTTTAACTTTTGAACTTCATTGTACAATTTTTTTTTGGATGACTTCCATTATTATTATTATTATATTTCAATTGACTCATTTTATCCTCCTGCATTGAAGTAATTCTTGTGTTTTGAATTTGTTCTGCAAATAGAAAATACAAGAACATTTTCCTCTCCTAGTAATATCATAAAATACTTCAATATATTCTCTACAATATAACTTAATGTTCTTTACTTTACAGTTGAAGATGTGGATATCATTTATGATTCCAAAGATAGAAGATGGAAATAATTTTGGTGTGTCAATACAAGAGGACACTCTTGCTGAGATACAATCAGTCGAGTCGGAGGCTGCAGCTTTCTTTGACCAAATCTCAAGATACTTTATTTCAAGAGCGAAAATTGTGTCCAAAGTTGCAAAGTATCCACACATTGATGACTACAGAAGAGCAGTGAAGGTATTTCTATCTTTATTTATACTTCTCTTTAAAATAATCTCTAGCTGTTTATCTTGTTTTCATTTGTTTTCAGTATTATTAAAATTATATGCCAAGATGCTAATTCACATAATCACATTATTTGTTTTAAATACTGGTTAAGTTTATTTTTACAAGGATTAATAAAGAGCCATTTACCTAATGCTCAGGCAGTTACCTACTCAACACTGCTCGCTCAGAAACCGGATGTTCAATTTATTTAATTTTATGAAATATTGTATAGACAATTTTAGTTTCATATGAGATGATTTAATTTATTATTATTTATAGAGATTCAATTTAAATTATTATTATAAATTGTATGGCTTGCAGTATGCCTTGGTTTTGCTGTAAGCACTGCAAGCATCTGCTGTCTGCACTTACATTTATTTGTGGAATTTGTTTAGCAGTTTAGACCATTTTCGACCCCCAATAACTTTTTTGTGGATAAAACTAGAAGCCTGAATTTTCACTGACATTTGTCAACTCAAGTTGATCAAGCACATTTGTCGAAATTATGTGACCAAATTGTCGAATGTGTCAAAAAAAATTCCAGCATGGAAATCGTGTATAATGTATTTATAATCTACATAAAAAATTTTAAAGCTGTGTGAACTATATTGTGGCCTATGGCCTATGATTATATAAGGAAACTCTGTTCAGCATTAGATAAATATTGGTATTGGATGCTTATGACCGCCACATAGAATAATGTCAATTTGAATATTGATTTTAGATTAATGGCTTAATATTTTAATTAGATTAATATTTTACTCATGCTTTCTGACAATCTGTTATTCACATTTAGCTATGACTTTTAACAATTGCAAGTGCAAGACTTTGCAGTTATGAGCAGCAGAATACATTGAGCTCATTCACCATTTTTTTGAGAAAAATGATAATAAATGACATATATGACATCTCTTAATTCCAGGAGCTTGATGAAAAAGAATACCTTTCCCTGTGTCTAGTGATGTGCGAA
>DWNJ01001353.1:0-12228 GCA_018250275.1 Udranomia eurus
AAACGCTGAATTTGATTTATACCGCTATAAAGATTGATTGAATCTTAAGTAAAAAAATAATATTATTTTTGGGTAAAGCTTTTTTTACTTGTTTCGTAAAGAGTTTATATAAAGCTTAAATGGTTATTATTTATGTGAAGATCAAAAGAATTCTTTGAGGTAGAGCATTGAGTACATTACAGACCAAGGCTTATAGTAACTTAATTTATTCTGGAATCAAATTTGTGTCGAGCTTACAACTACATGTATATTATATTCCGTCCATTCTTCTTTGACTATAACCAATATTCGTATACTTAGAGATTCACAATAACATAATTTAATTTAGAACTTGATGGGTCGCCTATGGGTCGTGTTCTGTGCCTAACAGCCCTACTCAAAAACGTTAAAGGATTACTTAAATTGTCAAATATCGATGAAAAATACATAGAGTTTCTTACTAACACACCTTAGATTAGGAACTTCGGTCAGCAGCAGTAGTAATAGATCTTCGACTTGCATTCCTTCTCATTAGCGGAGGTCAGCGCATCGTATCGACCTCGGGCACGATAACATCGTATCACATTCGCTAAATTTCGGCCGACGTGATTGCGTACAGCATAGCAAGGTGACCGGCCGGTGTGTTGACATTCAGACGCCTTTATCAGATGTGCCGACGAGGAACGTACGTACTATACTACGTACTGTTAATACATACTAAGCGTGTTTCTCAATGCGTTACCGGAGCGGTCGGCGTGCGGCTCGGGGGCGGTCGCGTGCGTTTCGTGTGCTGTAATTTATTTTAAACGGATTTTTGGTGCCCCAGTGATATTTTTTTTTCTATGGTGTTCCCTGGCCTCTGTTTTAAAGACACTAACGGACACATAGCAGCGGGTAAAAATTCTAGTCTTCTACACTTTCATGAAAGCAACGTCTGATTTGAACTATCTTTATATCACTATATATTTCGACAAAACAAAACTCGTTAATTAGTCGTAGTCTGTTTCTATGTATGTAGGTTCGTTATATATAATTATTTTTACTTTGTCTTTTCATCTTCATCTTTGAACAATTAGTGACCAAGTTTCACTATATATTTTATTAAATTTTAGATAGATATTTAAGTAAGTAAGATAGTTTAAGTGCCTAGAATCTGCTCCATAGTTGTAAAATTTGGTGACAAATTTATACTTTTATAAAATCGCTCATAGCTTCACAAAATACATCATCATTCCATCTTTATAACGTTGTCTGTAACGATTTAATATACTTATCAAAATATTATTTCGTTGACGTTATCTCTCAGTGGTACAGGATTCGTTTCCCCGCTCATCGCTCGGCATCCCCGGCGCCGGAATTCACCATCGTCTTGCGCCAAATTTATCGGACAATAGCTAGAATTGTGCGCCTCGGCTAAACTGGCCGAAGCGCCACTGACCGATACCATCGTTGAGATTAATCGCTCGCTTCGGTCAGTTATCTACAAAGACGTTCACTTCTGATACAGAATGACTTACAGCATACTTGTACTTAGTAGTAACGTAACATCGTGCTCTATTTTATTCTTGGCATTACCCCTTAGTTATTATTTTAGATTTGACTCAATCATTTCTTTTCGTGAATGACTTTGATATGATGGGACCTAAGTAGTGATTGATAAACAGTGAACAGTATTTTATTTCATTTTAATCGTTTATTATTTATTATATTATCGTATATTATTATTTTTCTCCATTATATGCTCAACACATTTCCTTTTTTATTGTTCAAATAAACAAGTTTACCTTTTGACGGTTTTCGAGATACTTCTCGGTTACCACTTACTGTCGCCTATGTAATAATCCACGCTTTATAACTTTGTAATGATTAGGAATAAATAATAACCAGATGTGTGATTCCAAAAGTCCACACTGAACATCGTGGGTATGTTGCTGTAGTTTAGTATGCACATACAAAACAAATTTTCATAAAGGTAACACGACTCCAGTGAATCGATATCTGCTATTTAAATCTATGGCAATAGCTAGGTTGTATCGCAAATCGCGGCTATCACCCACAAGCGGTTCGTCCTCGTTGTCGAATGCGGCCAACGATTGGGTGCATCGAAGAACTCTATTAAAACTGTGATCGGTATCTCGGCGCTGTCACGTGTTCCGGTCGCCCGCCGGGGATACCGACCAGGGGCCAATTTCGTGTCGTCTTCGTATTTTACTGCTTTGACACTCGATGGCAATAGAGATTATTAGCAACCAACTGCGGCGGCTAAATCAAATAACGATTTCCTCGCTCCGAGAAATACGGGACGACTCCTCTTTGGAATAGACGCTTATTATTATGAATGAATGCCCAATATTTACACCGTAAAGTTTCGACACGGAACGCTTGGGAGGCTCGACTCCAACGTTAATGTGTTAACATTCGACATGTTAGCAACGACGCTAACAACTACTACCAACTATGGACCGGACCTAAGCAAACACTCGCAATGCGGACTTTGCAAATACGAGCGTTCAACTTTTAGGTCTTGTAATTGTGACTCGACAATATTAATAAACTACTAGCTATTTCGTGCGACCGTAATACACATGGATTGTAAATAACTTAATAAGCTCGTACGTACGTGAACTGTTGTCGGTGTGTCGTTGACCGTCGACGTGTATCGGACGCGGTTGCCCTTGGCCGGCTGACGCTAAATAAATAATACCTGTATCGAATGGAAATAGACGTCAACGACTTTAATTTACATGGCGGGTGGGTACGAACGAGCTCGCTGCCGTGGCTGTGGTGGTCGCATTTATTAAAATAGAAATTGGATGGCCCCAGGATGTGTTTACCTGATTGCGGCGAGCGGTTGGTTGTCTTCGTCGACATCGCCCGGGGCCGGTCGCGGCTGGTGGAAATAATGGGAATTATTCGTCGCGTCGTATCCCGCGAACGGGTATCGATGGAGGCAATTTGCCGAATAAATGGTTCGGTAATGATTGGCCCACGTTTGCAAAGGACGTGGCATTGTCTCGTGTGCGTCGTCGACTTTATACGTGTGTATGTACCCGTTTGTGATGTTCCCGCCGCTCGCTACGGTATTAAAATGATTTATGCACGTATTTAATTACTGCTATGAATTACGTTTTGTGATAGTAACGACTGCGATCAATCTTTGGTCGTTGTAAATGTCAAGTTTTTGATTGAGACGTAGTTAACGTTTATAGTTACGTGTATCTTCACAGATGAAGAGTAATTTCTTTTGAGGACCGGTAAAATTTTAATTGTGGAATGATCATAGTTTTTTCGATCGAAAACGGTAGTTAATAAGAGCTTTTCGACGTTGGTATAATTGGAATACTTTATTGGTCATAACTCCGTAAATCCCTTTTCGTCACCCATAATTAAGGATAATTGAAAAGAGCCGCGCCGATTGACCTTATAATGACTCGATCATACTTTCAGCCCAAATATAATACAATTTCTATTCATTCATTTTTAACCATATTCAGTCGGTATTTAATATAAGACTTGTATAACAAATCCAATCAAAGTTCCGTAACGCAGCTCACAGTTGGAGCGTCGAATACGTCACAACAACATTGCCACGTGGTTTCGTTGACGTTCTTGTCAGTAAAGCGCGCTGATAACTTGTTATTGTACCAAAGAATCGGTGTAATCACCGAATTTCCGACTTTCTCTTAAGTCCTAACGGCGATAAACAAATTTCGTCTCTATATTATGATTAAGCGATAATTTCCAGCGAGTTTTGGACAATTTTAGAAATAATCTATTTTAATTATAGAAATATACGTTGTTTGTCAAATTGAATGTCTGCAGTAGTCCTGTTCATGTAATCTTGTCAACTACATACAATCGAGCAGTCACTTATTACGACTCGTCGGCGTCAATACATTAAAAATTAAAGACTTGAACCGACGGTCGGACAGAAATGATATGTGACGGACTTCAATTAGTGATAATTTAATGTTATTGTATGTAGTAGTTAGTATTCATGTAATTGTAAAAATGTAAGGGTCCAGTTACGCTAAAGAATTATTGAGTCAAGATAATAAAGGAGTCATTTTTTACTTATGATTCCGAAAACTTGTAAACAGACAACTGCTTTTCAACCATTCTCACATTCACCGAAAAATATGACTAGCATAATTTATTAGTCGATAAAATCATGTAATCCTGAACGCAATGAAAATTGAATTCCGTTTTAGTCATTAATCCGGGCCGGCTCAAATGAAATTCCCTTAAAATGCGTGCTCTATCAAGGAATGGCTCGGATGTTTCCAGCCACCCCTATTTATGCACCCCTAGTATTTATTGTGGTAGCGCGGCGCGTTATTACACAAAATAGACTGGAATATTCTAATCTTCGCGCCTTGAATTCAATGTTAGAGACAATGCTTTGTCTCGTACGTGTCGTATGTATACGTTTTTTTACTTATGTTTAAACCTTTATTATAGTCTTTTTTACTATGAAGCCGCTAAGCCTAAAAATGATTTCATACTTAATCACTCAATAATTAAGAGAATGCGCTATCCGAGTCTGCTTTAGTAGACAAGAGTAAATAGGCTTTATCTGGGCAAGCGTGCTTTATTTTAGGCCGCATCTTAGCTTCCCATCAGGCAAGATTGCGGTAATACGCTTGCCTATTCGCAGTAAAAAGCAGTTAGAGATCAAGTTTCTTAATATTATTTGTACTTCGACAAATGCAGAATAAACGCAGCTCAGCAATCTCCGTGAATCATAAGAATGTATTTTTCTAGTTTACCGGAAATTGTGTTGGTTCTCACATTACTCATAAATACTCGTAGAATTCTTGTGAAATTATTTCAATTAATCATACAAAAGAGAATATCGGGAAAAATCCAGATGTTTTGATGTATACATATAAATAAAATTGAAATGTCTGTCTGTGATTTAAATATTACTAGGTTTTTTCAAGTGCAATGTGTTATTTTTACGATACTAATACCTAAACAATTAAATGTTTGTCATTCTGCTCTTATGATACTTCATTACAAGCTAATAAGCAACCATTATGAAAGATAATGTAAGCAAAAGGAAATAAATGTGTGTGGGCAATAGGAAATTAGTGCAACAATAATTGAGGTTTCCCTATTACCAACATTGTTGTGTGACAACTTAATGATACGTTGCTGATCGCCCGTCATTACCCGTGTCGACATCGTTTGTCAAACGGTACAAAAAGTAGAAGCGACTAAGCACGTTTAGAACGTTAATATGGGAGTTTTGGTAGAATGCATAATAGTATTAATAATTGATGAAGTACAGTACACAAGGGTTTGTGTACTGTACGATATCAACAGTACTGGAACTGCGCATGGAACAACAACACGAACTCCCAGATCGTAAACAGAAATTTAAACTCATCAACAAGTTTATGCGTCGCTGGGAATCGTACTTTTCAATCTGCAGTTCGACTTTGTGACATTTGTGGCGGATGGTCGTGTGACTGTGATGACGGCGTAGATATCATGCGCTGGACTTTGGTGCCAACCGTATGTTGAAGTACCCGACTCACCTGACCCACCCTGAAAGGTGGCAATACAACAAGGTGGTAAGGATCTTTATTCAAGTAAATGTAGATATCAATAAGTCGTACGGTATATACAGCGCCTCTGTTTACCTTTTACCCAAACCCGACGCCATCTAGTCCGGTACGTCTTTAGTAATATCTCAAGTCCAAAGTAAAAAATAAATAAAGGCTCGAAAGGCCGAAAGTCCCCGAAGTTGGATATGAAAAGAAAGTTGAGCAATCGGAAGCGAGCGGTTGCTGTAATAGCGGGCCCCCTATTATTGACATTGTCGTGTGACAACTTAATAATACCTCGTTGACCGCCCGACGTTTCAACACCACAACAATGTGTTGTGTGCGTATGTGTGTGTCAGAGAGAAAGAGAGAGAGATCTTATCACCACGTCCGGCTTTTTTTTTAAGTTACGCAATAAAATAAACCTATTATTGCCCTATTCGTATCGTTACCACTTTGTACTAAAAGGTGCTGTGGGTGAATCTTCTTCGAATGATATTTGTTTATTTATTTATTGTGAGTATATGAATAGTCTTCAACACTTTTTACTTTTATACGATATTCGAAAAAACTTAAGAAGTCGGTCCGATCAGATACGACCACAACAATTTTATTGTGGTTCCAATAGAACTGACAGAGTGGGGTGACATTTTAATAACATATCGCCATCTGACATCTTAACTACAGTACGAGGTGCTGACAACACATTGTATATGTGAATATAAATGACTTCGGGTAGTATATTTATATACCTACTTCTCCAAAGGCTGTGAATTTATTGTCTGTCAAATGTTAGTAAAATTATGTGCCTTTACTGGCATTTATCCGAGTTGTATCTAAATGATGCAGCTTTTTTGCATGATCGATCATCACTCGTAGCAATACTACTAGTGTTTTGAAACATGTTAAATATATTCGTTATTTTTCTTATTGGATATAATTAAATTTCAAGGTATTCAATATATATCCAAGTTACATGTACAAGTAAACTGTGCTCGATGGTAACACGACACGCGCCCCGTTCGTATTCCGCCGCCGTAGTGCACCTCTCGCGGCGATGTTTATCTTGTCCCCTTGTTTATTTTTATTTGCCTCCACCGGCGCGGACACTGTCCGCGGAATGCTGATCGGTTGCGATTCCGGAAAAATCTTCCTGTCAACGACCCGTTCACCCGATATAGTGCGAGTCCGTTACCCAAGCGATCGACCTGGACTCACGCCCGTCCCGGCGCCGTTTAATTATAAACGCGTGCATACAATATACGGACCCATGCTAAGCGTGACAAGGAGTAGAATCGGATGTGCGCGCGCGCACGCCCAAGGACAAAAACCGATACGAGCATTCTCCACCATTATGTTACGTGCGATGAACTGTTTTACTTATATTTTGTTAATCTTTTAGGCAAGGCCCAAAATTAAAAATACTGCAATAGAAGTTTTTTTATCAGAACAATGTTCCACCCCACTCGTTGCACGTTTTCCCTTGATAGAAGTGATAAGACTTACACATGATAAGTTGCCGTTTTAATACGTCGTGAATCCTATCCCACACTGCACTTCCCACGGGAGTAATTAGGAGAAAAAGAGATGTTCTGAGAAACGCTAGTTAATTATTTGAGAATGTAAACAGATCATTTGCATGCTATAATATTCCCAGGAAATGTAATTACCGGTCGCTACGAGCATTGGGGTGGAGTGATGGAAGGCCGGCCAAGACTGAGAACTAGATGACAGATGTTTTGTTTTTATTGCGAGTGTGAGTCGCGCGTGTAGACGGGAGAATTCCTGGCAATTGACGTGTTAAAGTATTCCCGTAGCACCGACGCGACGCCGACATTCGGGGCCGCGCGTCAACTGACCAAAACAACGCGTTCAGTCCCATTCACGTACGCGGAATCGTCCAGCAGTATTGAAGAGGTGGTGTCGTTGCGATAACGCGCCAGTCGCCTCCACGCGGCCGATTATTGCGGTTGCCACATTAATGTGATAAATCTCGGCCGTTTCTACGTTTGCTGCATTCGTGCGTGCATGCCCGTTTGTTTGCGTCGCACGGCGCGGTCGCGCTCGGTGTGTCGGCGCCCGAGTGTACGGGGAAAGTGAAGTAGCCAAGACGCGGGGCGGTTCCTTCGTGGCGTGTGTACTGTTAAGCCGGTGTGAAGTGCAGTGACCCACCAGCCGTGCGTGAAGCCGGGACTATGGTGCGCCAAGGGGAAACCTCCACGGGCGCCCTCCTCAGGACTCTGTCCGACACGCTCCGCTGGCGATCCCTCAGGGCCCTGACAATGGTATGTTTTGCAACCGATAGCCCCTCCACTTACCTAATAATAGTTTCAACGTCACAATACTGTATAAAATTTGCCACAACTCATAGCAGAGAAAAACACTAGTAACACATTATTCAGTCTTTGTTCTTAACATCACGCAAGTAATGTGATACGTGCGGAATGCAAGTACGCAACACGTATATTATGTTCATGCATTTTTACTATTACAAAAGAGATCTTTATGATTTGAATAATTAAATCGACGCCCGCGCACTGTTTTTCTTATATTGAAAACAATAAATTATTTAGTGTTTCATTTAACACATGTACGTAATGTTTTTAATATGTCTGTGCAGTTAATTGTCGGACAATTGTGCAAAGAGCAAGGAACCGTATAATTAATTTTTATGTTTGCTTCTGACGTCAGCATCAAATGTGGATAATTTGTGTCGCTTACCGTCACATCTATTGCACGTCACGAAGCACTAGTAAACACGATTTTGGTCGTATATGATATGAGTCGGCCTCCACACTGGAAGGTCCATGTTCAAATCCATCTTTTATTTTTTTGAGGTTGCATACATACGTAAGTATGCATATTTATGCTTTTTGCCTCCTTTTTATATAGATTTGTTTTTTAGTTTTGACTGTAAGATTTTATTACGACAAGTCGTCAGATGTCAAATGACACAGCCAAGAAGATCTTATCTTACATATGACGACGTGTTATGTCTCGTTTGCTAAGAATAAAATGCCTTACCAATGAGTATGCCCTCTTCAAGGTCTTTAACCACCATCTTTAAGGTGATGATACAAACACTTCCTAGGAAAGCATGTTACATCATAGGCTGCTTAATGTAATATGTGGCTGATGAGACTAATATTTTCTACTCGTCATAAAATATTTGAGTAATGCGGACACAAAATGTTTAATTAAATGTTAACTGGAAGACTATGATTCTAGCCAGCCAGCCAGTTCGTTGCGCACATAATTTGTTAAACTCAAAGGTTGACTGGCGACTATCACACACACACAGTTCGCCCGAAAAGATAAGCCGCCGAGTCATTCGTGCTTATTCCTAAGGACGTGCCACGAGCGGCGGTCGAGTGGCGACGCGTGTCCATGGAGCGTTCGTGTCATCGCGTATCGCACGGATCGCATCCCGCCACACGTGTAACTATCTATGTCGATCTGACCCCGCGCCCGAGAATAAGTCAGAGTCAAGATCTATCTATCTGACCCCGCACCCTAGATTACGTTTGGTGCGAAGTGACCGTTGCGTTGCGATTGTTGCATGTCGGTGGTAAACGTTTTCAAATAGGTGAAGTTTATGTTTGTGGTTGTGGTGCGTCTGCCCATGACTGCTACAGTTTGAGATAAAACCTCAATTCTGCTTTTGGTCACGTGACATTTTGTATGGGCTACGCCAATTAGGACGTCCCTGTTTATGGTTGTGGTACCCAGGAAAAGTGATGTGTCTGCGCATGATAACTTCTTTTCAAATATATATTTTGTGGTGGTTGGCGTCGGTCATCAGGAATGATGCGTCTGCGCAAGCCTGCTACTATCTGCGATGGAACTCTAGTTCTTGTTTTGGTTACTTGACCACATGCATGAGCTTTATTGGCACCTAGATTACATCGGGAGATTTGTATGTTCATGCTCCTTCTTTTCACATTAAAAGCTTAATATTTATCTAAAACTATTGTTAAAACCTTTGGCGCGTATTGGGCCATAATGAATTTCGCTGAAATAGTGCAGTCCCCAACCAAACACACGCTCACACTTTAAAATATTTTATTTACAGTCCATAATCGATTTTCGTATCGTACCGTTCACATGCAACTGTCGGACGATATGACCTCCCGAGATCACGTTAATTGCAAGGAAGTGATACGATGCCCGACCCGACGATGTAAATAGTGTTATCAATATTCAACATTTGTATTCTACACCGAACGCGCAATAAGTGTTTCATTAAGATACAAGAGGAGCATACTTGAAATTATGTGGTCACTGCCATCTAGCTAGCTATACGTGACCAACGCCACATACATAGATAATTTCATTCCTTAAGTAAATTGCACATGTAATTTTGGGAATGTGATTGAACCCTTGTAGACATTTGCCATAATCCCCATTATCATACGTTATTCGGATCACACGGTAATGGGATCTTACTCTTAGCACACTCCAGAGATCAGAACCAGGACACAGAATGTAGCGGCACAAACATACCGCAAATAAGAGAAATCCATCCGATCAATATTTACACATGTCTTTGTAAATGCCGTGTGGATAAACAAAATATTTGACACTACAACATTGAAAAGGTGACATGCATAATTGAGATAGGTATTTGTGCGATGCCAAAATTGACTTTTGTCTGGTGACGCTAGCGAGCCGGCGCTCAAAGCCGAATTTCAGTGGGTGTTGTGCAGGGATGTCGACTATTGCTGATATTTAGGTCCATATTCATCACAGATATCCATTTAGGTATTATTTAGGCATCTGTCTCAGCATCGCTGAAGAAGTAGGACTAAATTGAGTTGTCTTGTGGCAATTATGTATGTATACTTTCGATTTGAAGACACCAAGTTGCCCGATTTTTTAAAGTGTCCTGAACAAGGCTCAAGAATAATCAATAGCATTAACTTTAAATTGATCAACATGTTAGTAACCCCGTGTTGGAATCAACTACTTTGTTATTAATTAGCTCCAATCTATATCGATATTAAAAATATGACAATGACCTTAAGTTGATGCCAACTCTACAATAGATACGGGTTGCCACCCAAAACTGAAACAAAGTAAACTGCGCCAAACAGTCTATTGTAAACGTTTAACTCGGACACAGTAGTCGGCAACCCTGGAGCCGAGCTACACATCACCCGTGCCGGGAACAAAGCAAGCCGATACAACTGTAATTGTAAGTCTTAAATTGCAATTTCGAACTTTATTAACTTGTTGCACCTTGTCATGCCGGCCGGCAGTGAATGAGATCAGAGTTTTAATGCGTTGATCGGCTACTGTATACTTGAATTGATTCGGGATTGTTGTTATGGCATATTATTTACACACTCAATCGCTATTATGAGTTAGTTATGTAGAGCAATAGGTTTTTCGAAGAACTTAAAAACGTGACAAATTTGAAGGATGTACAACAAGTAGAAAAAAGTGGTTCCTGAAGGGTAACACCAAAAGTTTACTTTGGCATTCCCAACTTCTGTCTACGTCTACGCACCAGATACCCACCAGATAATTCGGATTTTACTTAGATTCCGTGCATCATTTTCTTCAATTGTTTCGCCGAATGTCTATGTTCACTGTCAACTGTCACTATACCCTCTTGTTGATGCTACATTTGTCCATAGGTGACCAGTGACCACTCTTTTACCTGCTTCTCCGCTAGGTTTATAATATATGAAAGAAGCCGAATTGTACCCGTAGCCTGGCATCGATGAGGATGGAAGATGTCAAACGCGTCAGCAGAATCTCCCAGATTCGCGGATTCCCACGATCCGTGCTGATCCGAGCTAATATATCTGAAACGGTCCATCACAGTCGTGAGAAACTGGCATTTAAATTCAAATTGTTAATTTCATAACATGTTTATTGAAAGTAAGTTAGATATGTGCGTATGATTAAAGTAGTTACACTAAGATGTAAGAGTGCTCTGTCTAATCATTCCCACTTGTGTGAATGATTAAGTGTTGTACCTATGTAAATACGTACGTATATACTTACACGTCTAGTAGATTATGAATAGTTACATTATGAAATATTATGCAATATGATGTACTTATTTACGCCAATAAATGTTATGCAATACTTAAGAGGCTGATTCTGCTCCGTCATTTAGCGTTCGCGCAGCATAATCCACAATAGTTGTTGTAAGACTCCTGTAATGAACAGAGGGACGGACAAAGGTTGTCAGGAAAGGTTTATATGATTATATTTATATTTGTCCCGAACGTAATATTTTATTTGCTTGTACTTAAATGGAAGAAATTGAACTAGAGTGCGAGTCCAGCCTTATGCCGCCGTGCCATATGCCATGGAAATGTTTAATACAATCATTTTCGTGTTTCATTGTATTAAACACTCATGTCTTTAAGAAGTTGAAATGACATAATTACTACAATTCTAAAATCTCATTCAGGGATGAATAGAATAGCCTTTATTGTGATATCAACGTTGAGATCATATGATATCGTCAATGCTATTATGCGTCATGAGCATAATGACCATCATAACGGGGACGTGCCGGACCACGAAGAATTAAGAAACATCTGCTCAAAGATCGATTGGGAACATTATCAATCGAATCTTACACCGTATCTCATTCGTAGCTATGGATGTGTACGTGTGATGTGGGAGTATCTCGTTTAGTCGGCGAACGGCAGATGGTATAATGATGCGAAGATGAGCA
>DWNJ01001354.1:0-12227 GCA_018250275.1 Udranomia eurus
TTTTGTAGCGCGGCAACACCACTCTCTCGCAACACTATCGCGCGTTGTATGCAAGGTTGCCAACTGTACGAGATTTCTCGTACAAATCTACGTCTTTCGTACGAGGTACGAGGACACCATCAGCCTCGTAAAAATAAGTACGAGATTTTGACATAATGGAAGATGGTAATGATTTCGAAAGGAAAGGGAACTGAATATACTGACCGTAAGGAAGGGACTAGTAGGGAAGTTCGGAGACCACCAAAGTTCTCAACTCATCACTCAAAACTCATCGCTTCCGCCGTGTTCGACGCCGTCGCCGGCAGCGATGAGTTTTAACGTTGCGTCAAACGCGACCTCCGAGCTACCATCTCTACCCCTGAAACAATACGCGTTTGTGGAAACATTCCTTTTGTATTGTAAGGGAAATAATAATAATAATATGTTGTGGCGAGAGAGGAGTTATTCGTCCAAAATATTCGAAATGTAGCGCGAAAATTTCGGCGATAGACATAGGCGATAGATAGATAAGGGTGTAACGAACTCGATCCGATGGACTGAAGTTCGCGAAAGGAAAACCGCGTCGATTAGTGTTAGTAAAAATTCTAGGGTGACCATGTCGATTAGGTATAAAACTAGTCGTCCTGATAGAATGACCCTGTCGACTAGTAATAATAGTAGTCTTCCCAATACCATGGTTAACCATGCTTAATACAAATATTCCGGATAATTTTGTGACTATATCAACTAATAAAAATATTACTTCATCGAATAGGGTGACCATGTGTATGAATAATAGTCATGAATCATCAATGTTTGCTATAGCGCCCAATAACAATGAGGTCCAACAAAGGCCTAGAGATATTAGGTATAAATCGTAGGGCACTTATAGATACCGCAGCGAAGAAGAGTATAACAGGATAGTAGCTCTACAAAATACTCCAGCGACAAAATCCGATTTTCGTAAGTAGTACTATCTTCGTAATATTGGAGGATAGTTCCGTTCAGCTTCGCGAGGTACTTAATACTTCGACCTCAAAATCATCAGAGGTAAATTTTTGTTATTTTGCTAGATGCCACTAATACTGACACATTGTTAGGAATCGACTTCTTGGTAACTGTTGGAATGGTTCTTAACTTTACTGCGTCTACATGTCACTTCGCTGGTAAGTCAAAAAGGTATCATCTCATATATGAATCACTTACCTTTACTACAGACTGCTCGAGCGCTGGGGAGCTTAGTGAATATGAAGGCGCCATGTTGATCACGCCAAGTCGCAGAAGTGTGCGCGGGACTCCGCCCTGCAATAGTGTGAAGAAACATCGTCAGGTTTTTACTCGATTAGAGCCCGTATAACCTTTCGCCGGCCCTTGTGGCGGAAGGTATCCGTTCCGGGTTTTCCTGACGTTATAACCAACCTATGGCAATCGTGGGGTTTTTGGATATATATTAATAATTCCCATCATTATGAATACCCACAGCTGAGTTAAAATATGATTTGAATAGCATCAATCAAATAAATTTCCAAATTATTTTACACGACATATTAGACTGAATTTTTTTTATCTGCATGATGATTTCATAAAACCTTAATGGCAACTGCTTACTGCTTTATTTCCTTTGTTTTTTTAAAGCAAATATTCAATAAGCGAATCATCTTAATTCGTGGTAACAAAAGCAAAACAGTTTATCCATACATAAACGAGGACATAGTTCACAGAGGGACTTAGCCTCAGGCAGTCACCCTCTGATACCTACATCTAGTGAATACATTATAGATCGCAAATCTCGCTAGGAATTAAATCGTATTGTGTAATTTCGTTGGTTATGACATTGCTGGTTGTCTCGAACTGTTTTAATTTATTTTTGTTTATTATATTTTCTAGCAAGGTGGTAGAACCTGGGTGGTAGAAGATGGGTATTTATACCTTTCGTTGTACATTATACAGTAAAACTCTTCTTCGTTTTCTTGCTCTTGTGAAGTCTTCTTAAAATTTTCGACTCCTTTTGTAAATTTTGATATCTTAGTTTGAACTTTTTAATCATTGGGAACGTTCTCAATTACCCACCCGCATGAGACCGTTCCCAATTCGACGAAACGTTCAATATTAATCAAAATACTCGTAGTTGTCATCATAAACAGTATTTTTGATAAATTTCAAATCACGGGGGATTTGAAAACAAATAGTGCGTACAGAAAGTTTAGTCTAAAAATGCACGTCCTTCTAAAGTCTTTACTCACACATGCAACTTTTTATAAACCAATAATATATCGGATATTACGAAGAATTATTTGGTTCTTATGTAAAAAGTAATGACGCAAACTGCCACATTTGATGTTCAACCAGTACATGCAGTCCAACTTACTTAAGTGGACCGCACGACAGTGCGGACGTTTAGTATCATACAATTCGTGCATTTTCCGCCATATTGAACAGGACGATTCGCCCGATTAGTTGATCCCAGAGTGCACCGACAAGACGAGTTTAAAAACAATGGCCGACACATACAATAGAATATTTTTTTTAGTGGAGGAGCGAGAGGCGTGGATTTTTAAACTGGAAGATCTCTACCTACATGAGAAAAGCGAAATATGATGGCTTTAAGCTAAAAATTACGATATTTACATCTTTGAAAAACCACGACAATAATAATATCAATAATACAAAAGAAAATTTAACTCACAGTTACACGGCGCCATTTTCTCAAATGCACTGAGGGGTGCTGGATGCGTATGTTGAACAAGTGCAAAACGCAAGTGCGGGAGGTAGTAATTACTTATCTAGCTGTTCCCAATTATCCACCGTTCAAAATTCCGCTACTCATTATTGTGCACAATAAATAAATAACAATATAAGAAATATATTTTATAATATTTTATTAAGTATACATCTCAAGTACATAGACATAGTAGGTAATGAAGGTTTAATGGTTAATTTTAATCCACCGTAATACCAAATAAGGGCTTGGCTGCCACCCCTTACTTTTTTTATGGTTCCCCTGGAAATGAAAGGACGTCCGTATTCGTTTTTAACCACTCCTTCAAGAAGCAAATTGTCGGTCAAGATTATTAATAGGTATATTAAAGACATATTGAATTGATACAGATTTTTTAATACGTCTGCAACTTTAAATCCAACACTTAATTTTTATAATGTAATTTTTAAACAGACTCTTTATAATTGGAGAATATAATATGATCTGACAGTATTTTGTTATGCATATTCTATTTGAATAATATTGATATATCTTAAATATTTTTCATTAATCCCGTACTCTTCCACTAAAAATGAGTAGGGCCTATAAAACCCACATTAAACCTGTTTCACTTTACTTCGAACTTCACAGGAGGTGCCCTTGGGTCAACCACATATCCCCAGTAGAAGCGGGGGAGGAAAACCGACGTACCAAGGCCTCGACCAAGGTTCGGATTTCGCAGTCCAGTCTTTTCAGTCAATAGTTATCTGTCCCGGCTTTAGCCCTTCCTAGGCTTGCCACAAAAACCCAGTGAAGCTGTAAAGGCCACTAAGGCTAACAGTTACTACACATTTCGAAAATATTAACGTTAAATAAATATGGAGAGAACTTAGAGATCCATTTACAATGGACGGACAGGGTGACAATTACACAAAAGATATGCGTTAAATCCCTGATGCAATTTTTACTTTTAAAATCATATGAGTATGAGAAAACTCATACGGTGTAACAAAATACGAGTATCTGCTTAATAAGAGGTACAGGTGCGATATGGTTAATATTTCTTATTTCGAGGCCTGTGCCCGGCTATAAGACTGAATAGATGACATCAATTTTGCAACGCTAGAGAAAACTCAATTTAGGTTAAAGTGCATAAATTGCATTTTACAACATCATTACGGTTTTGTTGCCGGTGCATGTTCATAATTTGGCGTAAACTTAATAATGTGAGGTCGTTCATTACGCTGTGTACTCGTAGTTGAACGAAAATGTCGTATGACGCGACGCTCGCTCCCATTCAGTCGGCCGTCTGTTCCACCCCCGCTCACCCTTAAACACCCCCAGTAGAATTTTACGGACCCCTCGTAGCTGTGGCACCCAAGTTTCAGTTTGTCTTCTGCTCGCACAGAGGGCGTACGCGTCGGGCGCTGGTGGAATACAATAACCACGCGTTCACTTCCGAAATAGTGCAATAACAAAACTATTCGAATTTAAATTTGTGTTCATTGTTTCTTTTTTATTGTTAGTTAATAATTTGTCCATGACGGTTTTCAGTTCAGTGCTGCCATATTGGTTTAATTGGATTTGTTTAGGCAGTGATAGTGGAGATTTGGACGTCCGCATTTAGCAAACTTACGTAAGTGTATTTACTGCATTGCGATAGTAGTTTTATAAATATGTTATAATTATTTAAAAAATATAAGTTTCTGTACTAAATTGTCGAACAATATTTGTACGCTCGCTCGTTAATTAAGCGCCGGTTTTTTGGCGTGAATACTCCAACAGCCGTTTGTTTGGTGAATAATCGAGTTGCCGGCGTGTATTTATTTTACTTATTAATCATTTATGTAGGCTAAGTATTATTGATTGCCAGTATTTCAAAAACATAAAAAATGGGTTTTATTAAATTATATATATAATTAAATAAATTTTCATAATACTTGCATTGCGTTCCTTATGCGTTCAGTTTATCCGTAAGATTTTCCTATTTTTTGTTACTATATAAATTGTTAGTTTTCTTTTCATCAAATATTTAGAATTTTATGAGAAAAATTAGATACAAAGTTTTAAAAGAGAAAGTATGGCATTAAATAATGGTTAAACTTAATTAGATGAAATCAGATTTTTCTTTTTCAGTATTTCATGCTGCATCCAAAATGAATGTTTAATTTTTAGATAGCTTGAATTGTATGCATGTTGCATTGAATTACTATAGTTAAAATCAGTAGATGTACTTATGTGATAAAATTTTGATTAGCGACAGTTTTCGTTGCTTGTCTACCAGGTTTCTATATTTTGAGAAACTGATTTGCTTAATACCACATTTTTAAACAAAAAGTCAAACAATTTGACGAATCAAATTCGTTTGTTTGTTCGAACCCCATTTTAGTAGTTCGATGGTGAGTTCACAATCAAGAATCAGAAGAATAATCTAGTATTTTCAGGTCTTAAGCTTTACATGTTTCCGTTTAAACATAATATGTAGTTAAACATAAAGTGACCACCGTGTATCTTTTTAGTATCTAGGTCCATGGTCCCCGAAGTGGTTTATAGTTTTTTTAATCTATGTAAGCCTAGCGAAAAAGGTAGGCCACCTGATGTTATTCGATCACTACATACCTATTTTTTTCCGTCGTACGTAGGAGGCATCCCCGTGGAAGTGTTTTATGGAGAGGATATTAAATCTTAAATCTAAATTCAACTTGACTTCACCTGAAAATTCGGTCGAATGAGTAAATTTATTGCATTGTGTACCACCCTAGTTAACGCCTTGGAACTTGAAACTAGGACCAGGATGGTATAAAGGCAAAGGTATATTTTCGGTCAAATGGTTCAATTCTACCACATTCTACTAATTAAATCTTACCAGTCCTAAGTTTTGTATTTATAAATGATAAAAAAAAATTAAATACCCTTCTCCATAGCATGAATCTAATCTGAAAAAAAGATAACTTTAGTCTATTTCTATTCCATAAATCCCTCTTTGATGTCTTGTTAATTGAACTGTCCATCGGTCGACATTGTGAAGTCAAGTATGTTGTTATCCAACCGTTGTTTATTGTTCCCGTTTATTTTAATTAACGTTTTGTCGGCTTTAGTCTCTTCACTCAATAACTGAAAGACACCCAATTTATTTAATTTGATTACAATTTCGTATTCTTGTATTGACTTGAAGCTTGGCTGCTTCTGGAAATACTGCCAGGTTTTTGTTCGTTCTTTTGAATATTAGTCTAAAAATACTACATTTAGTGGTATTTCTATAAAGTATTCAAGCTATTGTGTGTGTGCACTAGTTGAATACTTTGTCTTTCGTCGTTTGTCGTACATTCAGGTGAGTGAGAATCCCGGGCTTCCAGAATTTAATTCTTCGCATGGTAGACGAGTTGTGAAGACAACGAGATTGTGGTATGGTTCTCAGGAATAGCAACACAGCTATGTGGCTCTGATTGGCTTAACATCAACTGACTTATGTTTCTTTCATCTCATAAAAAAGAAAGTGTTTCGAAGAAGTAATGATACCAACACCGAACTATAAGTTTAGTTTGATTACTTATGTTGTCATGAGGGATTGTCTAATGATGGATTAGCATTTAAGGTTATCTGTATGTACTGCTAGGTTTAACTAATATTTAATTTAACGGTAACTGATGTAACACATTTAAAATTGTTTATTAAAGATCGCACACTTTTAAAAACTACTACATTTTTTTTCCTTTATCGATTATAATTTGTAAGGAATCATACGTTAATATAATGTTGGCTAATTAATTAAAAAGCACTTTAGCATATTATGCTATGTGATAGACAGTCTTACTTAGACGGCGCCATTCTTTATCTGCCTAAGCTGTCTTGATACCTACAACAATTACTTCACAATCGGGCTTATTGCCAATACAATTAGCGAGAAAAGAATAGAATGGCCGAGTGTTTGTAATCTATATCATTGGTGAGATACTGCTGTAGATGTTCGTGGGAATTTGGATTGGATATATTTTTGTTATTTTAAATTGCTTACATTGCTGACATTTCAGTATTTTGGGGCAGTGGCGGATTTACTCATTTCTCGCCAATGGGCTCTCTGCAATTCGATAGTCTAGTTCACGATCTTGTCATTAATATAATAATTTAAAAAAATACAATTATTTACATAAAGCAATTTGATTTTGTCAGTAAATTGTTTGCCCCACCCTAAAATGTGCCGCCCTAGGCTCGCGCCTTCTTAGCCTGCTGGTAAATCTGCCACAGATTTAAGGATTGATGATCTTAATAAGTAATATGGATAATCTTAATAAAAGTATTGGATAGATTCTGTTCCAAGTTTTTGGGTTAAAAATGTGGAAAAAACTTCAATCCAACACTAAGCCGTAAAATCAATAATCCCATCACTAATTACGCTCGTTCTAAGATACGGTGGGACCCGAGTCTTTCACTTTTATTTTCACTAGACCACTCACCTACCACGATTACTATGTACGAATTATACCGCGTCTTTGCAAATTAATGGACTGACACCTGATGATAGATAGATGATTATGATATAGAACATCAATAACACAATATTGAAAAGCTAAAATAAAATGTTAGCAACACTGTTTCTTTGTTCGATCGTGTGCGACGTTAGAGGATGATATTTTTGTTTAGGATGACACAAAGAACTTGGTTTGTGGTCGAGATTTACAAGCATGTTATGGCTATTTCAGGAAATTCTCTTGTTCTACATTGTACCTCCATGTAATCCCTGTTTCATTCATATAAATTCGATATCTATGTCATATCCAGTATATAAATGTTTAGGTTATCATTATGCGTATAACAACAGGTTATATAACTGTATCATGGCATTTACCTCGCTGTATACCTACTTACTAGTGCGAATGGGGTATTATTATGTACTAGCTGACCGGCGCACTTCGTACTGCCTCCTCGTCCCACAACACTTTTATTTATGAACTGATTTTTATTAAACAAACACTAAATGTTAAGTGAAGCCTACAACAATACACCAGTGAAAACCGTATTCAAATCGGATTAGTTGTTTCTGACAAAAAATCTAAAAATATAATTTTTGGGTACTATTCCACATATATAAAGACCCCTAAAATAGATTTCTCTTAGATATATTCCATATACAGACAGCAATCACTTACATATTTATTATATGTACAGATATAGATTACTTTCCTACTGGAATCATGGATTATTTTAGATGTTAAATTTCTTTAATTGCAGGTTAATATAACAAAGTATCGGTCGTTTCGCCAAAACTGGAACGTGTTATAGAAGTCGCATCTGAGGTATTATATTTCGTGGTTAACTTGCAAGACAATACGGAGGTAAGGATATGAGGTTATATAAGAAGTCCTACAGATCAGCATTATTATCTGTGCATAACAGAATAACGCGGGCACAAACAAATATGTTTACAGGCATCGGATTATCAGATAGTTAAAGCTGAATTGTGCGTACACAACAGATAATGCCCATTTATCCTTTTTCATTAAATTATTATCGAAAGTGAAATAAATTAAAGATTGCAGTAACAATTGATATAAATATAACTATTTGTATAATATTATTTTGTGTGTTGAGTGACTTAAAAAAATATAGTAGATGCATAATACCACCTCTATAAGTAGTGCGTAAGCTAAGAAAAAAAAACGCGAAACATTTGATTTTAATGATTGTACCGTATTATATACGTCTAACTTTTATATTAAAGTAGCTGCCTACATAGAAAATAATAATGAATTCGATTTCTGGATTTGGTCTCTTCGTTCGATGCCCTCTAGCTGGATATTAGGCGGAGGCAAATACAAAAACAATAAAAACCCTAATAAGCTTTTAACGCCTTGCGTGTGCCCTTCGCCCTTGCCAGTGACCTCTTGTCAGAACATAGCGTGCCTATATTGTTTTATTCCGGGAACAAAAAGGAACTGTCGCGTTCATTACACCGACGAATGTTTTAAGGGGTTAAGGGATTTTAATGAAGCGCTGTGAATCAAGGGCTGTGAGTGCAAAAAGGGATCAAGGTAAGCAAGTCTGGGGAGCCGGGGGTGGTCGGGACATGAGCTCACGATATGTAGAAGGGTTTGCTATGGATTATAAGGATAGTTAGGTATTGTACTATGGTTTTAATCTTTTGTATGGCCCTTAAATCCCTGTGCGTGTAGGTAATTCAAGATGCAAATGTATAGTGTTCAAGATTATTTTTTTAATGAATACACGTAGATTTAGAATTGTAGCAATTATGCTATCGCTCTAGCCCCTTTATTTAGAAACGTTTTACAATATAGTACAATTAATTATGAATTGTATTAGATGTTTTATATACAACGGAACATAACGTGACGTAACATCTGTGACGAGTATTGTTTAACGTTGCCGACATGCTGTCTGGCATTATGTTGTATGCGTGAAAATAGACATGGAGGATGTTGTATACTAGTGAAAAATATACTTAAATATAGAGATATAACGGAATTACGTAAACTTTCGACATTAAGAGACCAATCAATTATATCAGATGAATTATATATTACCTGTATATAGAGACACATTTTTCAATACACTCGATGAAATATTCTCTAAGCTTAACTACAAAAAGGAGCATAATATTGTGGAGACTTCAATATTGAGCTATAAAAAAATAATCAGTATTCTCATGAATTCCAAAACATATTGTTGATACATTATTTAAAACTAGAATTTCGTCAACCGATCCGCAGTATAAGTAATTCTTGTACTGATAATATTATCCATAATCTTAAGGAATGTCAGAGCGTATTAAAAGATTTTGCTTTATCAAACCATACTGCACAGCTAATCAGTTGCCCTACTAAGGAAAAGTTTAAGCTGGATCTGGAACCTGGACTGGTAAATAAACAACATTGACATGACATTTAATGAAATTTACTGAATATCAGACATTTACTTAAAAATTAAAATGTTAAGAAATACCTTTAGCCACGAATATGATACAATAGTAACAAGTCTAGGTATACCCGCGGGTCCGCCCAATAGTGGTGTGCTGGACACCGTCAGGTTTTGGTGGGTTCGAGTCCCACATAACCCTTTCGCCGGCCCAGTGGCGGTAGGGTATCCGCGGGGATTTCCTGACAAAAAAAGAAGATAGACTATAGTTACAAAAATAATTAACGACGTCTCTGAATTAATTTCTCCAGTTTTAAGTTATATTTTTATTATATGCACAGAAAATGGTATTTTTCCAAGATCATTGTAAAATAGCAATAATTAAACCTTTATATAAAAGGGGTAAGCCGACCAATATAAATAATTATAGGCCGATAGAATTGTTACCGATATTCTTAAAAGTGTTCTAAAAATATATGCAAAGCCCAAAATGCAAGATGCACAGATCAATGTGCAATTTTACTAATACGTAATAATTAATTTATAATCCTTGCTTACACCCCCGCAGTATGTCCAATTAATATACATTGTGCTACCACTGCCTACCAGCCTATTTCGCATTCTTAGATTGCTATCAAAATTACTTTAGTTTCACCTTGACTTGTTAGATCCAACTTTGCCAATTCGACTCTCTTCGACCTCAAAAGCAACATCGGAAACGTCAAAATGTTTCCTCAGAAACAATTCGATTTAGTTGTTAGCACGGAACTGAAAATCTGATTTGTGTTCAGGGGTCCGTTTTCTAACGAAATACTGCAAACATTATTGGGTGTGTCTATTTAAAATACTACCACTATCGATTCTATCTGAATTGATTATGGTCCGAGAAGTCCGTATGTAGTATCCTTGTTTATGGTATACAGACTCTACGATCTACAAAGGGATGGCAAAATATGGCGGCAATTGGCAGGCTGAAATACAATTTGTGTTTGTTTGTGTGCTTGTTTTGGAATATGTCAACGATAATATATGTGTTTTGACTTGTGATAGAGTGGAAAACAAAATGATAAGTGTACCTAGTACCGTTTTTTCACTAACGCTGAGACATGTGAGTTTTCTAGCGCTAGGAAACAGATCTAAAATATTAGTAGCAATCATAGCTTTATAATAAAATATTATTTACAACCGAGGAATATCCACTCTAGTTCTATTTTGCATGATTAGAAAACCATTTTTTAGATACAGAACTTTTACGAATAAAGTATAGTACACACTTGTGAAATAGTTTTCTTTACGTTCGTGTCGCTGACTGACGTTTATTTATGGTCTGATTTACAAGGTAACCTGGTTTATTTCGACCTACGGTGTCTATTCGTTTTCCGTTTAGGTATTAGATTCTCGATGGAACTGTCAAAAGTTCCTGATCGGTTGATAAACTTCATTTGGAAAGTTACTTAAATCGTTTTTGTCTTGTTGTCTTTTACTTTTAAAGTTTTGATCTACCTGATATGTTAATATGAGCAACAATAATGTAATACTGTGTACTACAGTATGTACTAACATTTTTATCGCAGTTATTATATTAGTTGTTTTGTTAACCCCTCGAAATTAACTTTTTAAAGGCTTTTGTTAGGAGTCGTGTGCGGAGTGTTCATGTGCTTCTGCATAGTGTATGAGACGAGACTTTCGTTCTATCGATCTTCGTTCGATTAGATTACTACACTGTATACTCAGTATACACCGAGTATATACACGGTTATATAAACCGAGTGTCTATGTATGAATGCAAGTGTCAAGTATAATTGCGAGTTTAATTGTGACACGATAATTAGTGTGTCATGAGACTGTGTGATTTCCATAAAATTGTGACCTATGCAGAAATTTATGTCTCACATTAATGCCGAAATTTCTGTCCACCTGATGGTAAGTGGCCACTGACGCCCATGGATATCTTTAATTGACACAAGATAGGATTCTTCATCTTCTTTATTCAGGACCCCTGAGGACTAAGTTGGAACGCCTCGGTTAAGCATGTCTCCCTGACCACACCCTTCAAACCAGAATAAAGCAGCAATAATACTTCTGGTAAGAAATAGGTGTGGCGGGGGTGCCTCCGGAGTCGAACCGAGTTGTGGTCGACCTAAGAAAGAACTTCGATCCGATCTTGGGTTGATTACAGATGTCCTTGGGCGGCAGTGACCACTTACAAAATTTATATAAAAAAAGCTAACAATTCAATACAACAGGCACTTGTAGATACAACATAGTGACAACGTGCGTAAGTGGATTGTACATTAGAGCCCACGCTTCACGCACATCGGCTCTCGACAAAGGACGTTCGTACTTACCAGACTGTGACTCAATAATATTTACATATGTTTGGCATTTGCAAATGTTTATTTGTTTTTTGTAACATAGAAGCGTGCGGTAATGGTTAGAGGAGGCGTATCTGACATCTATACATATAATACATTTTAAGTAACTGCTGTCTGTACATGGAAGATATCTAAGAGAAAAACATTTTAGGGGGTCTTTATTGGAGACTAGAACCCAAAAAACCACTTTAAAAATTTTTGCCTGTTTGTCTGTGCGTTTGTGCACGCTAATTTCAGAAACGTCGCCGATTTGAATGCGGTTAATAAATAAAAAAGTGGGACGGGGACGGGAAGGCGGTACGAAG
>DWNJ01001355.1:0-12226 GCA_018250275.1 Udranomia eurus
CGTACATATATCTACATTTACCTGAGTAGGCACGTAACCTTTATGTGTCAATGAACACATTTATCACACATTTTCATTCCCGGAAGCCGCCGTATCTTCGCCGTGTCGATCTGTGTCGCTGCTATCTGCCGCCAGCCTTGTCCGGGTTATCATTATTTGCGTTTTATCTTTGTAATCATCAATTGATTAGGTTTTTTATAACTGGGAGGTAGCAAACGAGCATGCAGTCCATCGGATGGTAAGTAATGCGTTGTTACCCGATGTAATGCGAGGACTAAGGTGGAACGCCTCGGTTAAGTATATATCCCTAACCACGCCGGATAATATAATATTTCGATCTCAAATAATTAAATTAGTATAATGTATATAAGGATCATTACTGTATACGAGTACGAGTGCTTCTTTTTGGAACGAAGTTCCTTGTCCTTTATTTAGCATATTTTCAACTAAAATTATTATTTGTTACGTTATAAAAATGTCTGAAGCATAAATAACTTTGTGATGCGACTGATTTAATTTCAAAATCAAGAAAGAAGACTCGTCGATCGTTGACGGGACCCGAAAAAGCGAGCGGCTCGAGTGGCCCCTTCATTAAACATGAACGGAGCTGATATTGCGGGCGCCGCTCAAATGCTAATTAACATGTTCCTTCAGCCCCGCCGGCTCATCATTGCGAGGAGGCAATTTTTCGTTGTCATCCAACTAGACAATAAAACTCATCGGAGAATGTTTTTCCTCGACGACGTCATTATCTGCGGCCGCTCGCTTCATCGGGCACTTTGTGCAGCCCCGGCCTCCGCCCGGCCGGCCGACGCCATCCATCTTCGTCATCTCGCTAATTAGGAGAATGAAACTCATCGTTATCTTTATTCACATTTTATTGAGAAATTTGAGTTCATTAACATTAGTTTAATTATAAATTCATTCACTAGCGTAAAGTCTAAACAACCTGCTTGCAAGTCCAGTCTCGGCCCCGGGGGCTCTCTCGCCGCGCTCCTCTAACATCTAACGATTCTATATAATCTATGTATAATACAACGGATCACCTCTGGTTGCACAGCTTATTGCTATATGTTGCTCATCGTGAGGAACTAGAACACCTCAGACTTCATACGCGCTTCAAATAAACTTAGAATATCAAAATATCGTCGTAACGAATCGTGAGACGAAGGGTCGTTGTACGTAAGGATTCATTAAATATTTTTACAATTCACGTCTCTAAACAGTATATTTACAACGAATGCGCCGATGTTAGTAGCTAATAATTATCATAATGACTAGAAATGAGATAATATTTGGCTGATACTTAGACTACCGTGTCCATACAAAGTGTGCAGTAAAATTATGTTATTCACCTGTCTTATAATTCGTTTAGTTTTCAATAACAAGTACCTATAATTTTTGTAAAACACTATTTAGGTAATTAATCGATCGGTTACACTTTAGCACACTAGTATTAACAAAATTACAATTTTCATAATAAATATTTATCAAAGAGTGTCAATGGTTACATTACAATAGCAATTTATCAAATCTTATCTATAGATAGAGCGGGTCGACTGCGTACAACGTAGAAAAACTTAGAAACTTCGCAAAGTTTAGTGAAGACAAATGAGTGGGGATTAATTTTTGAATGAACGATCGCATCATTAGGGGAGACAAATCGCTAAAGACGAACAAAGTGGTGAGAAGTGTGACGTGGCAGAAAGTGGCGGACTCGGCGGAGACAGACCATGGACGGATCGTACTTAAGATAAACGGTGACGGAGCTTACAAATTAATTACAAATTCAAATTGAATTAAAACTTACTATAAACAATGACTTCGGGTAGTAGGTGACAAATCGAGACAAACACAACGAGTGATGCATTACGCATTCAAGGGTGACCAAACATTATTTCCAGTACAATTACAAATCGATTTAATAGGTACTTTTACATTTCAATAGAGAATACGTAAATTTTATTTCGATTGCTATTATATATTTATACAGTAGTTTAAACAAAACATTAGAAATCGGCTTATTCGGCAGTGATTATAAGGCATGTTATCTATCTCTTAGCGGCGCACAGTGAGCATAATGTTTCACTCTGTACAAATGACCAACGTTGACCACTGACATATCCGAGTATCTTTTCCACAAATGTTCTCAAAACCAAAGCGAACATCACATTAACCGTGCGCTCCTAGTATTGCTTTTCGAATGACGGGTCTTCATCTGGTCTAGGGCAGATTGGAGTAGAGGTGCGGGTGCGCGGCCGCGAGCCGCGGCGCCAGCGGCCGGTACTCCTTGCCCGAGCGCGGCCGCAGCGTGCTCGTGGTCTGCCGCATCACCCTGACGAACAGACGCACATTCAGTGGCGAACTTTACATCCTGAATACCAGGAACGTCACATATCTTGTCGCAAAGTGCCAAGTGTTAATAATAGCAAATAAAGTATCGAACCTCATCGTTATAGGAGTGTCGGATGATGAGTGTGACGAACAAATGGAGAGAGTTTCGATATAGTCCGACATGTCCGATGTCCCGCTAGAAGTGCTATGTGAGTCCACGACACCTAAAATAGAAATAAGAATTTATTATGTTATAATACGATCATTTCATTGAAACGAGATGCTTTACGAAAGTTGTTTTAGACGTACCTCGAAGTGGTTGCACCGTTAAAACTGGAACTTCCGCTTCTGCTGAACAACATTTATGGGTAGCGGGTGGCGGATGTCTCGGCGGTCCTGAAGATCGTGAGCGTCGGGGCGGCGTACCTCGAGGAGATATATTTGCTCTTCGAGCGCTTCTATATCGTTTGCGAGCCGCTGCAGTCGTTGCCGGTAATTCAAAGTCTATCACGCCAGGTACTACTTCACCACGTAATGACCAACTTGAAACACCGGAGTCGTTAGAGCTGGACGAATCTCTGTTCCCTCCCGCGGTGGTTGTAGTACCTTTCGCCTTAGATGCCTCGGAACTATCAGCATCCGAATGTTTACTAGTTGCACAATCACATGGAGTATTTGTTTCTCCTGCACCCAGATCTCTTAGTGTTTCTATCGACGATGCAGATCCGCGAGAGCCAACACTGCCATCGAATTCTTTAACATCTTCGAGAAACCGTGACGAATCCGCCGAACTCGATCGCTTTCTATACTCTGTACGATCGCGGACTCCTGGGCGCAGTTCCACTGTTTCACCGATTACTGCTTTGTTTTCTTCGGGCCCACATAATGTAGGGTTACTAGCAGATTTTTCATCTAATAACCTACTAATGGGACTTTTGGCAGGATATTTTAATGTATGGAATGCGAAACCACTGATGGGAGACATGGGAGTATACCCTGCAGCTAAAGATCTATCTTGTTCAAATTTATTGCTATCCATTTTATTAGGCTCCATCATTAAATACTCATCATGACTACCGCTAGAAGAAGCCGTGCAGCCAGATTCCTCTTTAACACGACTTTGAGGATGTCCGCATTTTCCGCACATGCTTCTTCTATTAATCGTTGTGAACGAAGGTTTCAAATTGGTACTTAAAGCATCGAGTTCTGCTTGTGTTACTCCAGCTTTTCTCAATAAGTCCTTTGCATTTTCGTAATGTTCCAGAGATAAAGCAAAACTAAGATTTTCATAATTGGCTAAAGGTCCATCGTCTACTTCCAATGTTCGTGAATCAAAACTTCGCGTTAGTGAATCGTCAGGAGTGATAGACCCATGCGCGTGAATTTTCCGTTTCGTTTTTCGTGACAAATCAATAGTTGCATAGAGAGCACTCTGATCAGTAACATTTGGTATAAGGTTTTCTTTATTTGGCAAAGTTTCTTTCGTATCTGTATTTCTTTTACAATACGGGAGTTTGATCCAATTATTAGCCCAGTCTGTAACCCTCTTGCAAGGGCAGTTTGCTGATTGAAAATTCTCTTCGGTATCAATTACTGTAGGCTCTTTTGGTCTCTTGCCAAACTTGAGCAAGCATCCGCATGGCTTCTTTAAAATCAAAGTATTTGAAGTAGCACTTCTCGTGATTTTGAATAGTTCACTATTAAGACATTCTTTTAATCTCTTTGGTGTATCATAATATTCTCCTTCAATCTGTAAAATTATTGCATAATATTACTTGAAATGTTATTACATTTATAAAAGAGTAATATATTTGTATATATAGTAATATATTGTTATAGAAAAGGCAACCAAAAATAAAATTCTTACCTCAGCTGAAGGTATTTTGGGAACATCATAATTTTCATAAGGTCCTACTTTAATTGATTTGCTTTCACTAAGACTAGATAAATGTGCATGACTGTAGGAGCGCACTGGGGGAGGCATAGGTGGTTTTTTAGAAAGATTAAGCTCAAGTTTCGTTGGTTTTGGAGGTCGCTCGGGTGGTCGTTCTGTGGAACAGCGACACACTTCTTCAGTCTTATTATTTACATTAGTATCCATTTCGTTGCTTTGTGTATTTTCCGTAGTATAACCATCACCGTGAGTCTCGTCTACAGCTTCCATTGTCCACGCAGGGCTGAAGTGTTTGGCACCAGGCGTGAGGGCCGCGGTAGATGATCTCGAAAGAGCGCCTAACTTCGATATACAGCTCATACATCGTTCCAACATTACATTTCCCTGTCCGGTCCATGGCGTGGAGTCTGTACCTTCGATAGTTTCGTTAACAGATACGGTATCTCCAAGACCCATATCTTGAAAATTGGTCCGTTCTGCTGACGGCCAGTATGGGGATACAGCTCCAGTTTCCTCACCGATACAAGGGTCTTCATACAAGCGCAAGTCCGTCGGAGGCAAAGATCGGTCTATTGTATTCAATTCTGATAATCTTGTATCTGGTCGAAACGCCTTATGTGATTTTGGGCTTTCAATACCTGCGCACAATAATTTTAATTTTACTTTTATATAATGCTAGTCCCTGTCGTTCAGGGATCGAAACCAACTCTATATAACTAAAATAAATCTCAATGCAAGTGTAAGATTTTTGCATGCGGTATTATTTTTTTAATATAAGTACATTCTTCCTTTTCTATAATACCTTCATTCCGCTTTATGTTGGGACGTCTCCGGGGTGAAAGTTGTCCCCTGGAGGCCAGGTCGAAGTCCCGCGTGATGTCGGTGGCCTGGTCCGTCACCAGCACGTGCAGCCCCTCCCCTTTGCCGCAATGCGAGCCGCCCTCGAAACAAAAGCGACCCTCTACGACCCCATATCGTCTGCATCGCAAACAATTTAATTAATGCTTCTTATCCCTATTTGCATAAGCTTTAAGGCGGTTTTTTCGAGAACCAAGAATGCTCCTCCTATTTTAATCATCTCATTCTCGAATCTTAATTTTTTTTAAACAAATTGTTTTTTTTGGAATTTAAAGCTCACGTGTTGATGCAATTAAAATAATATTTGAATTTATAATATGTTCTTGACTTTCGATAAACTTTTAGGAATATTTTACCACAATAATTGATTTGTTTAATTTATACACTTACAACTTATACATTTTTTCTTAAGGTTTATTATTAGAAATGCGAGTGTTACCTGAGATGCCCGAGCTCCCACACGCCGAGCAGTCGCGGCGGCACCCCTGCTGTAAGTGCGAAGCGGCGCTGAAGCAGGTGAAGGCGCGCGGGGCCCGCCGCCAGCCGCCGCGCGCCGCCGCCCCCCACCAGCACTAGGTACTGCCGCGCCTCACCCAGTTGAGCTGTCACCTTCACCTGACGTATCAACCAAAGATCAAGGATTGTCTTAACCGAACATACTGCTAGCATATAATATAGCAATACATACTAGTAATTTTGTTAACCCCTCCAGCTAAGCTCAAAAGCTTGTGTTAGGAATGGGTTCACGTCAATACGACAATGACAATGGGATCCACGATCCCTCGATCATAAGTCCGATATCCTACCCATTGGACTATTACCATAAAGTTTCTCAGACTATGGTAGACCAGGACCCTCCACCTAAAACAGAAGCTGGGCTGACCTGCCATGCTTTCTCTACTACTATGCTTCAGCTCATCATCGTGCACGCCGGTGCCAATTGCTCGAGTACAATACAAATTCCTTTTTGTTACGTGAAAAATGTATACTTTATTACAAAACATCAGTTAGAAATCCACGTACCTGCCACTGTATGAGCCTCTCGCGAGTCTCGAAGGCGAGCACGGCGGTGAAGTCCCGACAGAGCAGCGCCAGGGTGTGTGAGTGCTTGTCGAGGGTGAAGCCCGCTTCGCAGCCTAGGTACTGCTGCAGCGACAACGAGGCCTTGCTCGCCGCGCCGCCCCACCGCGCCTTCGAGTCCCGGTAGACTTGCAGATGCACGCAATCTGCGCAAACGGTATGAGTTAGGAAACCCCGGTGAACATTTTTTCACCTATCTCTTCATGATTACGTGAACGAACTTATGACTGCTATGACCATCGTGTCACCTGAAAGTGGGATACAAATTAGGAAGCGAGACGGTTATCTACAAAAAAAATACGTGTTAAATCGATAACCTTCCCCTTTTTTGAACTCGGTTTAATATGTTATTCAATCTTTATACCGGATCACAGAACGGATTAATATCAAGAAACATTAATTATTAAAAAGTAATCATCATCTAATATAAGATAAAGTCTATAATATACCTTATATTGTTCGCCGAATCACAAGCAGTCAGCATAAATAAAACGTAAAAATATGCATATACATATTTAAGGAGCAACCGAATGCCAAGTAATTTAGATATCATTCTGAATATTCGTACCAGAACACCCCCGTACAAAGGGACAGAATGTACCGTCGTATCATGATCATGTCGTTTGTAATATTGAGTTTTAAAGCGGGGCGCCATCGATCGTCGATAAAAACACGGGGTTCCAAGGAGGGTTACATTACATTCTCCGTATTTTATGGACTCGAAAATAAGCGTGAGGAATCCTTTGTAGCCGCGCTATGGGGCCAGGGTGCGGGAGTGGCGCAGTCAGCTGTGAAATACCATCTCTACACACGACCTGGCCTTTCACTTGTGGCCGAATTGGCTAAATCGCAGAGCAGATTGGCTAAATTTGCAGACTTCAAAGACAAGGAAGAAAGAATTATTAGTACTAAAATCAAAAAATTACTTTAAAACCTAATAATTTAAAAAGTGCGCGTTCAATTGTCGCTACATACTGACTATACATACAAAAAAATGCAATAAATTCCTAGCATCTCTTACACACTGAAAATTCTTCTATTTGCAATAACTATAACTCTCTATTGACACGGGTCAGGCCCCATTTCCTCTATTCCTAATCCCGTCGACATAAATGCACGATATATTTATAACTATAATATTGGTGAGTTGCGCTGGACGAATATTTTTTAGTGCGTGCGGGTTACATTTCTAGCCGAGCAGTAACTGTAATGAATTTACTGGTGTGTTCTAGGGCATGTATTACGCTCATTGTTTGTCTCTAGTACGAAACCAGAAATCCAATCGTATAATATTTAAACACGATACGAAATGCGAGTCTGAAATACGATTGAAAGAAATAATACTCAATGTTTATAATGAACGTTAATAAATTGACACATATTATTTGCATTACGATAACAAAAATATTCGTATTGGCTTTTACAGTTGCAACGTGTGGGGTGTGTGGGGTGTGTCGTGTGTGGCCACTTGGTGTCGGTCACAATCGTCGCTTTACGATTCATAAACATCTTCTGCAACTGTCCTCGGCGCTTACACAAACAACCTCTTCCGTCGTTCTGGGCGTAAACTACTCGTCAAAACAACCGCTCGATTCAACCGGAGACATTGAATCCTCTCGAGCGATTTAATTCCCAGGAATCTCGGTCCTGATTTTATTAACGCGCAGTAATGTTCATTAAATTAACGCTGCGAGAGGATTTTCTTCGTCTCAGAATAAGTATCACCGGTTTCTTGGCAAATGTTGCGAATACTCTTGAACGGGGACTCTGAAATGATTGTTATTTGAATTCACGGAGATATCATTGTAATTCCAGATTGTATTTTGAGTTTGTTTATCATTGTTATCTTATGGTATCTTACGTTTTATCTTATGTACATATTTTTGTTATACTTACTGTGGTCATAAGAAAGCGTTTCATTTACCTACGAAGTACGAAGATTTTACTTAAATTTACGTAAATTTTCGTTTTTTTTATTGCTCTAGGGTTTCAAGTTATTGATTTTATTCACACGACAGGGTATGTTAGCACAGTAATCAATATTTTAGTATAAAAAACCAGCTCGTCTATAAAGAGAAGTGAGCCGAATCATATGTATTGGCACTTTGAGTGGTTCAGTAATAAGCGCTCCTCACGCGCCATTACACTCGCTGCGCGCTGACAACACTCGCTTCCTACAGCCATTTATTACACTGTTTATACTTATTTCCTAACATTTTGTGATTTATACGAATACCGAAATATAAAATTAGTACATTATTGAATTAAGTGAATTTATATACTTTCATTTAAAGTCTGTGTTTACCGTGTTTTTTTTACTATCTGCATATATGTACCAATAACATAATGATACATTTTTAATTCTGACTTCTTCTGCTAAGTTGCAAACCAAATGATTCTGATTCATTTGAGATTTTTTTGCAAATCAGTGTTTCTATCTTCTATCTTTGTTTTTGAAACGTAAATTATGTTAAAGAAAATAATTATTAATTGCATTAGTTCCTTATCGTTATAATCACTGGAATCCTTGTACATATAATGCCAAACATATCTTGGGTATTAAGATCATCTTGGGTATTAAGATAATGCAATTTATTATTTCATATCAATGTTATTAGAAGATAGAATGCTTTTGAAAAATACAAAGTTAGTGTGAGTCAATAACATTGATTTAATATCAAAAGATGTCTCATTATTTCAAAGACCTAAAAAAAATTCAATTATATTTATAAATATGTACGTATTAATTTAATATATTTAAACTTGGTTTCGTTTTAAAAAGATAACTAGAAGCTTTTATGGTTCGACTTATACTTGCTTGCGGCCTATTGTGTTCTGGTTTGATGGGTGAGAGAGACACTTATTGATGCGTTCCAACTTAGTCCGCAGGCAGACCTTTCATAACGGATGGGTGGCAAGGACCATTCACCGAACTGTAATTACTAGTCACATAAATTGAAAGACACCCGAGTTACATTTTACTACCATTACTAAAATATTCGTGACAGGCAAATTCATTTGTTTCCCTCTATTCGTGCGTATTCGTCCAGCTGCGACAGTGTGGACGTTGCATTAACGTTCAATATGCGCCAGAACCAGCGGCAGAACTGAAATATTCAGCCATTCGCAGTGTTTGCTCGCGCCAGCAGCGCACCACTCGCAGCTACAAACAGCAATATTAATAAAGTTAACAGACACTACTACATCGCAGGCCTACCCAGCTGCCTACTGTCTACCGCTGCACGCCGCGCCTCGCCGCTGTGTAAATATTGAAATCCAATTCATATAGCAACTGGAATTTTAAATTAAAAAAAAACAGGAAAATTACATAATTAATCCACAGAACAGAATACCATTCCAAAGTGTATGTGCACGCCGTCATGTTAAATATCTACTCCCTAAATATTTAATTTACGAATAGACGACACAAATGTTAATTTTGCTGTAATGTGATAAATTTGGATGTGAACATTTTCCGTCAGCAATAATTTATTTTTACTTGTTAAACCTATTGTACGGAAAACCAATTTAATGAAAGGTGTACATACTCGTAAATGTATGTCAAACCACGCAAACGAACCATCAATAAATTCCAGTATCAAAAGTGTTCGATTCGACATAACATTTTAAATTCAAATTAGCGGCGGCTAGTTTATTAAATTGAATGTAGGCGCGTTCAGTGAATGCGTTAAAATAATGTGGCGAGCGTTAGGCGAGCGGTGTTCGTCGCAATACTAGCAGTAATTAACGGCCAGACGAGTCAAAGCGAGCGAAGCCGCTGCGTAAGGAGAACTTATTAGAATGTGAAAAGCATAAGAAATGCGTGCGAAATATCCGTAGAAGGAAAAACGGCGACATAATGACGCAAGTACTGAATATTCATACCCGAAGGATACGATACAATAAAACAACTGTTTTAACCGAGAAAACGGAACGCTATAAGTTTGTGAGAAATATTAATAGTGACCGGCGCTTCTCATATCCCGCATAACATCACAGATCATGGGAACGAGTAAAGAACAACTCTGCTCGGGACTCCGGGTCAGAAAGGTTCTCTCGCCTCCCTTTGCCATTTTTGATTTAAAGTGTATGTATTGTAATGGGTTTACTTGGCTAATTGGCAATAAACGTTTTTATTATTATTGTTATGTTTTATTTAACAATGTAACGTTGTTATTAATGAATAACAACGTTACATTGTTAAATATTTTTTTTTAAATAATCTGTTCCTTAGGTTATAGATATAATTGCTCGCGTGCTTTTCTTACAATTTCGGAAAATTTAAAATCATATTAACATACTTGCTTTTATTCGCTCGTGTTGGTCCACAGTCCAAATCCACAGGACAAATATAGTTTCTAGTTTAACCAGTAAACATGTCGAAGTCGCCACTATTATGTGCGATTACAAAAAATAAAAGACTTCCCCCTTATGTCAAAACTTTCCAATCTATCTTGCTTATATTGTTTCTCTAGAATTGACTATGAGTTTAGTTTAGTCATTCGTGTCGTTAGGTGGCGTTATTACACATATAAAACATTTTTTTCTACATCTATCCAAAATGCAAGTCTTAAGTTATTTTCCATAACTCGGACCATGAATGTACCAAATCTCATGGTGATTGGTAGAATAGTTAAAGCGTAAAAGCATAACAGACAAGACGGTGACAGTTACAAAACGTCCTATTAATTAACCAATGAGTGCACGGACGAGACTAAGTTTAAAGAAAAATAGACTACACATATCAGTATAACTATACGCTTTCACACTTAAAAATTTATTTGTATAGTGGAGGGGCGTGCATTTTTAGACTAGAAGATCTCTACATTCCAATCCACACTAGCACCATATTCTAAACAATGTAGTTCCATCTATATATAAGATACTACTCCCATCTGCACAGGTTATGTTAACAAGCAATATGTCACAAAACCGCTACGCAGATGTCACTGTTGAACCTTGTCGACAAATAACAAATACACGAGACGAGGTGCCTTAAAAGTTAAATGGCTATTCTCTATTTCTTGCTAGTTATGAGCGCTGATTTCACCCCAAAATCCATACAAAGAATAAATTTCAATCCAAAATAAGTGAAAAATTAGTCAGTAATTTACTCGCTGCCTTAAAGACTATAAATGGTGAGGACGGTACCGATATATGGAACTATAAACAACTGAATGGATAAATAACAATTAAGTAAATAAATAAAGGTAAAATATTCATTTAGTGTTATAATAATCAATGGAGAAAATCTAAAACCTCTAGAGCATTATATAAAAGCTTTAATATGAATTCCATCTCATTTATATAAGGGTTGTAACAGTTACAATTGATTTTAATTATTATAACAGCTTATAATTATTAGGAAACGAGTTAAATTTATATTCAACGATGCTGACGTCTCATTGGAATCCATAATGTCTCTGTAATTTGTCTTATTTCCAGATCACTAAGAAGTATTTCATGAATCATTCGAATCCGCATTCACATTATAATCCCTTACAAGAGCCAAAATGTTCCGACGGATTTCAGTGTTATTTGTTTCGAATATTTGATTAATTCCACGATTGAATTGTTGACATCTCATGAATATTTCTAAACGCCCGCGTCGACTACCAATGATGCCAAATCGCCGATAGGGTCGATTTATTTGCGGGAACAATCAACCGTCGTACCGTATACGTGTACTTCTCGTATAAAGCGCCCATGCGTTTCACGTCGCGAGGATTTATCCCAGTTAAAAAAAACACGGAAATACCGAATAGAAAAATTTTCATGGTGGTAGAACATTTTACGGTTTGACTTCGGAGGCACCAACGCCACAACTATGTCTTCCTTATTACAGCAGTATTCTGGCTGCTGCGTTTTGGTTTGAAGGGTGTGGTCAGGAAGACATACTTAATCGAGGCGTTCCAACTTAGTCCTCAGAGGTAGCAACGCATTTGTAGTCGACCTAAGAAATAATTTGATACTATCTTGGGTCGATTACAGATGTCCATGGGCGGCACTGATCACTTACCATGAGGTGGAATGCATGCTCCTTTGCTTCCTTCCAGTTAC
>DWNJ01001356.1:0-12226 GCA_018250275.1 Udranomia eurus
GACCGCCGTTCGAAGGGCCCTGGGTCCGATTCCCAGCGAGGCAGAAATTTGGATGATGAGTTTAAATTTCTGTTCTCGGTCTGGGTGTTTATGTTGTTGATTTTGTGTGTTGTCCCTGGCACCTACGACACAGCATCCTAGTGTAGGGCTATGAGTGTGAAAGTATTATAATTATTATTATTATCGAATCTCTAATCTGTCTTAGGTATCATCTGTCTTTCTTTCATTTGATCTGTCGTTTGTGTACGACACATCTTATGTGTATTGACTGCAGTCGAAATGATTTTGCGATCCCCAGGGTCACGGCGAGTACTCGGAGCTGGACGGGGAGAAGGAGTTCTTCAAGGTGTCCCAGAAGAGCAACAACCTGGTGTGCCACTTTTACCGCCAGGACACGCCGCGCTGCCGCATAGTGGATATGCATCTGCAGGCGCTTGCTAAGAGACACGTGGAGACGCGGTTTGTGAAGTTGGACGCTGAGCGAGCGCCCTTCCTCACAGGTGAGATGGGTTGTTGTGTGTGTGTAGTGCAGAGTGCGTTCGTATGTGCGTGGGTGGGCGAGTTCGTGCTTGCGGGCGTTTGTGTGTCTCTGTGTGCATAAGTGCCGGCTATTGTGTAAGCTCTTTAATTTGGAACGAATATTAATACATGTGATATTAGTATCATGTGAATGTATTCCATTCAGTATTTTTGTGTGTGGTACCCCTCAGAGCTTTCTAACTTTAGTAACTTACCAATTTTTCCTACTTCTCATTATACTCACTGGTAGGTTTTCACACACATTTCTTTTATTTGAACCATTTCAGTACTTTCAATAACTAAATATATAGACTAGAGTTGAACCATATTTCTTTCAGTTGTCTAGTGATTTCTTGCATGTTCATTATTTTGTGTATGTATGTGCAAGTGATGTAAATTAATATAATGCAGTATAGTAAGCAAAAAAAAGTGTTGTTCAGTTGCTTATGAACCCTATTCTGTCGTTGATACTTCAGGTCGGCTCAAGATCCGCATGATCCCCACAATAGCAATCGTGAAGGACAACAAGACCAAGGATTTCATTGTGGGCTTCACAGACCTGGGCAACCGGGACGACTTCTCCACCGAGATGCTGGAGTGGAGGCTCGCAAGGTCAGTGTCTGATTCATTCTTTGGGCATTCTGTCTGAGATAACACTTAGTTGTGGGAGTGAAGACGGAGGAAGATGTAGGCATAAACACAAAATAGATGGATAGTTGTTCAAATCAGTTTCTGAAACTAATAATGAAATAATACATACTACAGATTGCCTAGCGGTCGACAAAAATTTGCCGTATCTCATAGAATTATCAGTTGTAAAATATCTATACTTTTATACCTATAGAATAATTAAAAATATTTTTTGACTACACAAAATGACATTAATTCTTTGACAATGCTGATACGTCATTCTCGATTCGTCATTCGTGTGTGCGTCAAAGGCATGGTTGTGTACGTAATGGTTTCTTTTACTAGTTTTATGTACTAGTTTAATGTATTTATAATGTATTATTATATAAAATATTGCCAAATTTCATACTCCTCCGTTCGTGTAATCGTCGTAAAAATCGTTCCTAAACCTTTTGCTTTACGTATTAATATCATAATAATATTGCATATATAGCATATTTCCTAGTAGTATAATTAAGGATAAAAATCTTGTGGTTGAACCATTCGGCATCACTACCACACCTATTCCTGCCTCATAACAGCAGTATTCTTGCTGCAGTGTTCTGATTTAATAGGTGTGAAGGGAGACGCATTTAATTGAGGCGTTCCAATTAAGTCCTCAGGGTTAGCATGATTATGAACGTCTTTAGGCGGCAGTGACCACTTACCAGCTATTCCAGTATAATAAAAAAAAAGAGCGTGCGTGTAAAGTACACATGTCAAAAGTGAAACTTCTCTAGCAAACTTATTTTTAAATCTCGTTTATATTTTATACTTATCTAAAGCTTTAGATTTCCGCGACTTTGAGGGAGTGAAAAAGGAAGATATGCAAGGAATTTTAAATGTAATTAAAATAATAAAAGTGTTGAAAATTAAAACAAATAATTATTTTTTAATTTATTTCTTCGGTATTGTTGTGACCAAAACATAGTTCATAAATTTAACTCACTGTTTACAGACTGTATACATACTAATGATAATGTAAATAAATAAAAAAAAAGATCTGCATTTACTGTAGTACAACACATTTCTCTTCCATCTATCGCTCCATAGCACTGAGTGATGCGACGTTTGCTTTTCACTCTCTCTCAATCTTTCTCACTCGCTTGATCCTTACTCTCGCTCCGTGGCTATGTGCTTATGTGCTATTAATCTAACTAAATTTCCTCCAGATCTGATGTGATAGAATACTCGGGTGATTTAGTAGTGCCGCCGGCGGAGGCGCGGAAGCAACGCGCCCTCACCATAGAAAGCAAGAAGACAATTCGCGGACGACACGACGACACCGACTCTGACCTCGAGCTCAGTGACTGATCCTGTCGTAGTGTAAATATCTCGGGACTGTTTGACTGGGGTTGCCAGTTCTTGTGTGCTTGTTTTGTGTTATATTTTTAACCACATTACGGACGTGAGAAACGCGTTTTTTATACGTTGGTCGTTACAAATTACTTATTAAAAATGCTTTATAATTCTGTTTGATGTTTGAACGTAATTACGGATGTTTGTAATGTATGTTGATGTGTAATGTTGCCACTGCCTTTTAACATTAATTATTATGCAATAAATTATTATGTCATAAGAAAGATCACAATTAAATGAGAGACATATTTTTTATTAAAAGAACATTATACTGTATGACCTTGTCGTTTTATTAAAATTTATTATTCATACCTTAATATGTAGTATTTTTGTAATACTGCCTATATTTTATCTTTGTAAATGTAGGAGGAGATAACACAGCTTTTTAGCTGAATAATATCTGAATATTAATGTAGTCGCATGATTCAACTAGCAAACATAATTGGTTGAATTTATATGTTATGTAACTATTCCCTCTGTAATTCCAAAAGTAACTATTACCTCTTCTCGAACACTTCGACTTATACTCTTATATAGTTTGGAACGCAGGGATAGGGTGGATTTTATACAGAGAATTATATCTTAATTGGGTGGAAAAGAAAAAGAGATAGGTTTCTTACATGAGGAATCGCTCAAGATTTTATCCTCTACTTACATTATAATACGAGGAAAGCCCGGCTTCACGCCTAGTATTAAAATTAACTATAAAATATTTTTGTACCAGAACAGTGCGGCAACATTGAACCGTCATTGTCATTCAATGACAATATATGACATTGACAATAATGGTTTGACCCAGTTTGAAATTGGTTGCGAAGTGTGATAACTGTGCCGTGTTTGTTTTAAATTATCTACGAAATATTTATACGAGTGAGATAATATAAGAAACGCCACGCGGAGGCTGACTGGTGCTTTTATTTAAAAAAAAAAGTGTTTTTTTTGTTTCATTAAATAAAAAAGTTATGTGCCTCGAAGTCCAAGTGTTTCAAAAAATGCCCAGAATTTGAAGTGAGTAGAAATCTATATGGTTTTGTGTTCTAAATATAGCGTATAGGATTTGTTGATCGCGGTCGCGCTGTGTACTCTTTCAAGGTTAGTACATAGACTTTGATCGGCACCGCATGTAGTTAATTTACTTTTTTTACTCTTTATAGGAGCAAAAAATAAGTAATTTTTACCCATGATTCGAATTAGAATTTGCATAATTAAAAATATGTCATTTTTGTTATTACTTGAGCCAACGTTGGGTTGAATTGATCTGTATTGAAAATTCCGAATGCGCGGCAATTTTTAAATACTCCGCTTTTTTAACCTATGCTTGAATACGGTTTTAATTTGTGTAATCTGTGTATGCACCTTACACCTTCATATTTGTCCAAAGTACTCGAGTTTAGGTTTTATCTTGACACTAACTACCTATATTCACTTGTAAACTAGTCGAGATAAGATAGTATTCATAAAACATTACGAATTTGCAGCCAGGCACGGTACACAGATGTTATTACTTTGGCGCACCGCCAGGAAACTTAAAAACCTAATTATGTAATTTTCAATTGTTCTAAGATTAATTCTATTGTCTGTATGACTATTCATTAGTGCTTTCAGTTTGAGTACAACATTAACTTAAGATGTAATACTAGCTTAATTTTATTGGCAGAGTTTAAATTTACACATAAAAACTAAGTTTTGCATGTTACCATTACACAATAATCAGGAGTTATTTGCAAAATGTTTGCAATTTATTTTTATAAAAGATTAACTAGATGTGCTACATACTTCTTAGGCAAGTGTTGTTGTGTAAGTAAGCCTTGTAATATTATAGGGTAAAACACCCAATGACCAGCCCCTAACCACTACTCGCGCTTTTATAGACTTTATTATAGTACTAGCTGACCCGGGTAACTTTGTACCGCCTCCCTGTCCCCATCCCACAACATTTTTATATATGTACCGATTTTTATGAAACAAACACTAAATGTTAAGTGAAGCTTACAACAATACAGCAGTGAAAACCGCATTAAAATCGGATCAGCCATTTCTGCAATTAGCGTGCACAAACAATCCAGACAAACAGACAAAAAGTCTAAAAATCATTTTTTTGGGTTCTATTCTTTGAAGAAAGACCCCTAAAATGGATTTCTCTTAAATGTCTTCCATGTACAGACCTCAATCCCTTACAGATTTATTATATGTATAGATATAGATAAATAGTGTTGAAACTTGTAAGACAGGATCAAGTTGACTTAGTGTGTTTTTGCTACTAAGAATCAGTTTGTTTGCTGCTGTGTTCTAGTTTGATGGGTGTGGTAAGCAAGACACACTTAACTGGTGTTCCAACTTAAACTTCGACCCAGTCTAGGGTCAATTACAAATATTCCTGGGCAGGAGTGACCACTTACCACCAGGTGGATTGCATGCTTGTTTGGTACTGCTATGTTATAAGAAAATAATGATGAATATAGGATTGAATAGCCCTTCCTGTTGTCCGTCAGATGCGGGCATTGTAAGGTGATGTGAGGCAGCATGGCGGTGGGGGAGGCGCGCGTGCCGCTCTTGCACGATGAGAGGCCTGCGCATGCACACCACGGTGAGTCTGCACCCTGTACCCTGTACTTTACACTCTGTGCCCTGCACCCCATACTCTGCATCCTGTACTCTGTACCCTGGTCAATGTATAATGAACACTGTATGATGTTCCAACAACCAAAAATTAAGGGAAATAAAAAGTTGAAAGAATGATTTTTAATTAAGACAAGTATTTTTCACTTAATGAATTTTCTTGTAACCAATTATACATAAGTATATAAGTATTATAATTGCATTATATTTTCTTGTGATGTTATGTACTTTATCTGTCGAGCATACTTATAATTATTTTTTACATTTGATTTAATTAATTTTTCATTTACGGTTGAAGAACTTGGTTGGGAGACTTGGTTTTTTTTAAAAGTTATGTTTTTGATAGCATAATTAATATTACGTTTAAATTTAAATTTAATTAATGTTTATGACTTGAGGATTAAAAATTAAAATCCAAATAGTCATCATATTTTCTTAATTATATACTTAATAAGATTGATACTTTATACTTAAATGTAATTAATTAAATACAAATTTTATATTCACATATTATATGGAAATTAATTCCTTATATTTACAAGCTTATTTATTATTTTGATTACTTAAAAACATTCCATAATAAAAGCTTACTATGTTTTACCTGTGGATGTACTAGTATTGATGACAAAAAGGGTTTAACAACATTACTTTTATTGACTTCCTATTGACTAGGTTAAAAAATTCATAATAAAAAACCTTTTTAAAAACAAACTTTTGTTTGATTACCCTATAAAAAGAAGAAAATAAACTTTTTAAATCAAATCAATCAATTTAGTACAAGTATTACATAATTTATTAAATGATATAAAAACTTGTCTTGAGATTTGCATATTTTTATAGGAAATATTTTCTTTCATAGAATTACTTATAATAAGTCAAGCAAGACTGTTTAGTATACATCGCTTTTATATCATTTAATAAATTGTGTCAACATGCATTTAAATTATTGGTTTGATTTAATTTAAAGTGTATTTTCTTCTTTTTAGGGCAATTAAATAAAAGCCTTTTGTTCAAAAAGTCTTTTAACATTAATTTATTATAATTTATTAGTTATGATTTTGGATTGAATGTGACGTTGTATTGGTCTTCGTGTCAGCAAGCCTCAGCAAGCCCTTTCATTTGATACCCATATTGTGGTAGTGCAGAAAAATAACTAGTACGCCGTCTTTGGATGATCCGCCATATTGGAATTAAAATGACGTCACATAGCTAAGCATGTCACCGAAAATAAAAAGCGTGTATACGCTTTCATTCGTTTTTATATTTCAGCTCAATTGGTTATAGAAAATTGATCTAAATTTCAGTTGCAAGATTCCTACCGGACAAACATACATCGATTGTAAATTAGCTTGTAATAATAACTTGTAAGGACGTGTCTTACCATATACATACATATTCTTCTCTGTTCCTCTCACAATGTGAACCTAAAATTTCATAACAATCGGTTGATAATATTTGTTAGGATTACGCCATAAATTACAATCTTATATTTTGTAGTTATCTAAGCAATATTTATTATAATTCGAGTTCTGATAAAGAGGAACTTTGATCAGAGTACTACAAATATTATCAATCAATTACATTTACATTACATTACACTGCATTATGTGAGTGAGGGGGGTTATTATAATATAAATACGTAGAACAAAGAGTATAGGAACGATGTTTAAAAGTTTAAAATAAAAAAAAAAATTAAAGTTATTAAAAGAAAACATTACGCATACAACTATGCCTTAGACGCAAACACGTCGCGGTAAGGTCGATGCTTAGGTATGCCCGGGGCCCCGCCTATTAGTGGCGTGTTGGACACCGTCAGGTTTTGGTGGGTTCGAGTCCCACATAACCCTTTTGTCGGCCCAGTAGCGAAACGACATACGCGGGCATTTCCTGACGTAAATAAAATCTCTACGATCAAGCAAGGAGCTACGCGCGCTAGAATGTGATTTGCGGAAATATATTAATAAAAATATTACTGAAGATAAGTATCTTAGACCTTGCAGTCTCAAATAATCTTGTAATAGTTAATTAACAATTACTGTAATTGAAAAGTTACTAAATTGTATTTATAAGACGGAAAAAGCAAATTAACTTGTACATTTTAAATAATTAAAGAAAATATTTTCTATCTGAGATCCAGTGCTATATTGCTGTTTCATCATTTAATTTTATAACTTACATTTATAATAATTATTATATAGCTGGTCCTGCGAACTTCGTACCGCCTCCGAGTCCGCGGGGACGGGGTGAGTTTTAGAATATTTGTCTGTTTGTCGGTTTGTCTGTGCGTTTGGGCACGCTAATCTCAGAACGAATGGAAGATTTCTGTTTTCACTGATATATTGTTGTAAGCTTCACTTAACATTTAGTGTTTGTTTCATAAACATCGGTTCACTCGTCAAATCTGTCACGGCACAAAAGTTTTGTTGTTGCAAATCTATTTACTACTACTAGCTGTCCCGGCGCACTTCGTATCGCCTCAGAATTATTTCCCTGTCTCCGTCCTTGTCCCTGTCCCTAGTAGTTCTATCTAATTTGTTATCTAAGTTGGGTAGGTGTGTTACCACCAATCTGGCTATTCTAGCTAACGCCATCTGTTGGAAGAGGCTTGTTCATTTTTAAAAAACAGCCTATATTTTAAGTTGGATAAAGTTACATATCTGTGTGAAACTTTATTTACACATTATAATTTACAACATTAAAATAGATGCCTATATAATAGATCTATTCCGATATTAGCCCGGACAAACATCGTGACGCGATATTTTTGTATATGTAGTTCCACCAAAATCGGCCCAGCCGTTCCAGAGATTACCCCGTACAAACAATTAAAAAAATGTTGTTTAGGTATTAGTATCTTAAAAATAACACACTGCACTCTAAAAAACCTACCTATTTTGAAATCGCAGAATTTATTTATATGTATGGATTTCTATGAGTTATACCGACTATTGTGAAGTGCAGAACACATAACGGATTAGTTCTACGCCTCAGGTTTTAACCTCAGACTTGTTTACGATGTGTCAGGTTCCCAAGTACAATAGCTTTGGGTATGCACGGAGCTAATCTATTGTGTGGGTGCTGTTGCAACAACATTCAGTCTCCTTTCGTATTGAGTTCTTTATTAAGACAACATCTTTACATATAACTGCTGATTGCTGTCTGTACATGGAAGATACCTAACAGAAAACCATTTTAGGTGTCTTTATTAGAGACTAGAACCCAAAAATGACTTTTAGATGCACGCTTATCTCAGAAACGGCTGATCCGATTTGAATGCGGTTTTCACAGATGTGTTGGGGTAAGCTGCACTTAACATTAAGTGCTTGTTTAATTAACATCGGTTCATAAATAGAAAAGTTGTGGGTCAGGGACAGGGACGGGGGCGTGGAGGCGGTACAAAGTTCGCCGCCAGTTCGTCCAACATATGATCCTGCTTTTAGTCATGGAACAAAGGAACAAAGCGCGGATCCAGGGAGGGAGGGGGAGAGGTCATGGATCAAGAGAGAATCCAACTAGAGTTGCCGCCACCCTAGGAATCTGCCGACTCCCTGGGCGTGGGCCCTGGCTTGCCACTCCCTAGATCCCGGCCTGCCGCCCTTCATAACTAATCGCGCCCGACGTTGCTTAATTCACGCGATCGCGTGCGGTCTACACACGCAAGGAGCGATGCGCACCTCTATGCGAATTAGGCGACCCGTATGGCGCAATGTTCACCATGTCGAACTGTCGTTCAAAGGATCCTGGGTTCGATTCCCAGTAAGGCAGAAATTTGGATGATGAGTTTAAATTTCTGTTCTCGGTTTGGGTGTTTGTGTTGTTGTCTTTGTGTGTTTTTCATGGCGCCCATGACACAGGGGATCCTACTGTGGGGCTATGAGTGTAAAAGCGTTAGTTAGTTAGTTATTGGAAATTCAATTGTAACTCCTATATGCAAGCAAATGTATCCACATATGAATCTATAAATAGCTCTGAACTGCGGGACAGTGCATTAATGGCCGGCAATTAAGCATCTATTAGTCCAATTAGCTTCGACGTGCACACGGCTGCAGTTCACCTGCAAAGTGCTCACCGAAGAGCTAGTTTGAATAGTTATAATCAAACTTTTCCGAAGTAGACAACGAGCATGCAGCCTACCTGATGGTACATGCTCCCTGCCGCCCAAGGACATCTGTAATCAACCCAATACACATTTGTTCTTCTTAGTCGTTCTTACGTATTCGTTATTACTTGTTTCTTAGGTCGACCACAAATGTGATGGGAACTGGTTTAGAACGCCTCGGTTGTGTCTCCCTTACAAACAATAGTGCGATCACTGCTGTTACCCGGTAGCAATTGGTATGGCGTTGGAGCTTCCGGAGTCGAATCGCATAAATCCAACATTATTTGATTCCATACCTATTGTGATATATTTTTATTGCTCATTGTCCGATTCGTAATTCTTTGTCCGTTCATCCGTTATTATTTTAGTAACCTATAATAGTATAGTATATATAAAATACAATACATATCTTCAAAAAAGGATAAACAACATATATTTAATATATTTTAATTGGTATGGATGTAAACAATGTACATATGTACAATATGACGGGGACGGGGACTGGGGCGGCAATGGGGACAGGGACAAAGGCAGAGAAATGATTCAGAGGCGGTACGAAGTGCGCTGGGTCAGCGAGTATCGTATAATATAGTATATAGTGTAATACAGTATAGTTCTTCACCATCTCTTCTTACTTTTCATTATTTCGATGTGTGTGCGTGTGTCCAGGAGGAGGCGGCGGGGCGGGCGGCGAGGCGCCGCGCTCGCTGGGCGGCGGCGCGCTGGTGGGCACGTCGCTGGTGGCGGGCGCGGCGGCCGGCGCGCTCGCCAAGACCGTCATCGCGCCGCTCGACCGCACCAAGATCAACTTTCAGATATCGTGAGTAATTGCTTACATGGGTGCGTTACCCATCGATGAAACTTGAGAACGTTACGGTAGAAAAAATCAGAAACAAAACGGCTCTTATCTCGTTTTTCCCCAGTTTTGACACATAGAATACTCTAATATCCAATACAAACTGTTTAGCTCGTCGTTTCTGCAATTTTGATTCGTAAAATACGTGTCATGGGTGACCTGTCCAATCTGTTAAAGAACAACTTCTAGATATCGCAAGTGGCTTGTCTTGTAGCTCGTTCACCTACGCGAGAAGTATTCTCAAATTCTAAACACTTCAAGATCTTCCTGATATATCGAGTCACGAGGCACTATTACACTGCGCTAGTGGTAGTTCAAACGGTGACAGACTCCTCACAACCCGTCGTCTGCAGACAGACCCCGTAAGATAATTTTCAAAAACGAATAATCGTAGTAGAAACATTCAATCTATAGTTAAGCTACACAGCGGCTACTGCATCGACAGTCCATACCATAACCGATCGTCCGCAGACAGACCCCGTACTCATGGCGCGCTGCGGTGCAGTTCCTGGTGAGCAGCGCCAGGAGCGAGGGCTGGCTGGCGCTGTGGCGCGGCAACAGCGCCACCATGGCTCGCATCGTGCCCTACGCCGCTATTCAGTTCACGGCACATGAGCACTGGAAGCGGCTACTCGGCGTGGACACGCCGCAGACTGCGCAGTGAGTTTGTAATCATTTCCAGGAGACATTCATAGTGTCGGGCGTTACTTTGCGGAAATCCATGCTAAGTAGTTATAACCTAATTTCATTTCCAGGAGTTTGACGTCCTCGGTATCCCTGTGCAGGATTTTTTTTAGGAAATCTCTTCATGGCTTTATATTTATTATAACTAGTATGTAGCCAACGAGCATGCACACCACCTGATGGTAAGTGTTCACTTCCGTCCATGGACATCTGTGATCAACCCAAGACAGGATCGGGGTTCTTTCTTAGGTCGACCATAGATGCGTTGCTACCTGTACCTGCTTACTGTAGGGATGTGTATGTAAACACGTATGATTGCCCGCTGGGAGCGGGCCGCACGTCTACTAATAGCGTACTTTTCGTTACGTGCTCGTATGTATGTATGTGTGTGTGCGCGTAGGGAGCAGCCGGTGCGGCTGCTGGTGGCGGGCTCGCTGGCGGGCGTGACGTCGCAGAGCGCCACGTACCCGCTGGACCTGGCGCGCGCGCGCATGGCCGTCGCCGACTACCGCTCGCTGCGCGCAGTCTTCGTGCGCGTCGCCAGTGAGGAGGGCGTGCGCACGCTCTACAGGTGCACGAGCATACACCCCCACCCCTAGCATCGCCCCCACCAATTTGATTGCTCCCATCACTATCACTTCACCGCTTTCATCATTCCCTGATAGCTACACCCCGACTCTGATGTCCACCACTAACTACTCCATTTATTACCGCCCGCACCACTATTGTTGTCTGATCTTTTTTTTAACTTGGAGGCAGCAAACGAGCAAGCGAGACAGGAACAAAGTTGTTTCTCAGGTCGACCACAAATCCGTCGCTACCGCTGAAGACTAAGTTGGAACGCCTCGGTTGTGTGACGCCTTGATCGCACCCTTCAAACAAGAACAGCAGAAATAACACGGCTGTTATAAGCAGACGTTGGTGTGGCGGCGGTGCCTCCGGAGTCGAACCGGAAAAGGTTCTTATTAAAATGCAAAGTGTCATGTCGGTTGTTGCAGGGGGTACCCGGCGACGGTGATGGGCGTGGTCCCGTACGCGGGCGTGTCCTTCTTCACTTACGACTCGCTCAAGCACTGGTACCTTGGTGAGTGTACCTTTGAGTCATATAACACTAGCTTCGCCTGTGTAGCCCCCAAAAAACAAATAACGTTTTGTTTCAAAAACCATGTATGCGCTCACTTTGTATATAGAACAGATATATATATATATATGTCGGAGGATGAAGCATTCGTTGAATAAAAAAGACACTTGATTATAATATTGCTTCTTCCCTCGAGAAAATTAATATCGTGCAGTCACGCCATCTGTTCTGGCTATATAAAGACGTGTCTATTGTTGACTAAGAAAACAGAAGCAAGTCAGCCGCCAGCGGAGGCGCTGCTCCGGGACTGACGTGTGACTGTGTGGAATCTCTGTTGGCT
>DWNJ01001357.1:0-12223 GCA_018250275.1 Udranomia eurus
ATAATCAATAACCTAACCTACCTGGAAATAAAAAAAATACCAATTAACAAATTCAAGAAATCACTTAAACGTTGGTTAATAACTATAGTAATAATAAACATAGTACTTGTATATTATTTATGAATACTTTCAGGAAAAAACATACAGCAACCACAAATACAACAATAATATAAATTAAGCCAAATAAATGTACTGACTTTTTGTAACATAAATAAATAAAAACTTAAAATAAATGTAGAAAAGAAAACTTAATTAAATGTGTATAAATTATTTAAAAATTGGTAATTTTGCCCCTTAAACTAATTACAAATATTGAACATCGTGTAGAGAATGAACCCAGAGGAATTATTGAAACCCCTATATGTTACAAATAAAATGGTAATTTTCTTGTTTATAGATTTCCACGTTAACCCAGTGCTACAAATCCCAGATCACTGACCTGGAAACAAAATTACAGAAGGACACTGAATCCTTCACTAAGCAAATAGCCAGTCTTCAAGAGGCTGCAAAGTTGAATAAATCTGTTATGGACGACAATCGCGACAAGTACATGGTACCAATAATACCTAAGGAGGATGGCAGCGACGGTGAAATGGACATTAACGTCTCTATGATACCGAGAGAAGAGGGAGAGGTAATTTCTCTATTATATTTATATATCGCATTATTTTATGTCGAGTGATTTCGAACTCCCACTCCTTTCTAATGCCTGAAGAACAGAGATGAGTATGCCTGGAATCAGTATTCAAGTTAGAGGTCTACACTGTCTGTTCAGTTTTCTTAAGGAGTTAGCTTTTTGTAACAGTATATAGTAAAACCGGCAGAGATGGACCAGAAGGACAGAAGGACCATAATAATTTCTACCAAACTATGAAATGTATTTATGTTGGAAACACTTATACGTATTTGTCAACCTCTTTGCTCCGCGTGGAAAGCGAATCTGTTCAATTTTTTGGGAATATTAATAAAATACGAATTAAAAGGTTTTCAGAAGCGTGACTTTTTTTGTATAGGTTTTCAAAAACTAAAGTATGTATAAGATATTCTGTTTGTGGAAAACTAATTGTTATGTTTATGAAACGATAAAATAACCTTGCTTTTTTGTTTATGTATTGTACTTTTAATATGAGAAAGTGGTCCCTTTGTCAACGCAAACAGAGATGGACCATTCATATCTCCTTACTGGGCGGTCCGACTCTCCCAAATAGTATTGGGAGAGATGGGTCGATAGAATTAATATTGCTAAAACGGCTATGTTCGTGTCATATTAAAGTGCAAGAATATTGATTATTATTGTTATATTATTATAACACTAGAGCGTATAATATTTATTAAGAAAAAAAATATTGATAAAGTTCGAAAAAATTAGTCCATCTCCTGACTTTACCCTAATAAAGTAATTTAAGCAAAATAAAAACCTATTGGTAGGCTCGGAATTCTCTCTTCCGTAAGTAATATGTATTGATAATAGCAATACGAGTGTGTAATAGTAACTATGTACTGATCGTTGTGTTAATGTAGTCGCTTTCTTCAATCTAGGGCTCGGAATCGGCTCCTTCGCCTCCATTATCGAAGTCGTTCTTGACTAGCAGCAGCAGCCGGCGGTCCCCGGTACCGCTGGAGCGCTTGCTTGAAGAGGGCGTTCCAGATGACGACGCGCTCGATACCGCCTCTCTCTCCTTCACGCCCGAACAGGAGATCTCCGATTTGAAACGTAAATTGCAAGCGCAACAACAGAGGTCAGTTTATAGATTAAATTAGAATACATACCAGTACCAAAGTGTTCAAACTTAGTTCTCAGGTTCTGCAAAGCATCTGTAGTCGACCTAAGAAAGAACTTTGATCTCGTGTTACGTTGATTAAATATATCAACGCGCGACAGTGAGTACTTATCAGGTTGGAGTGCATGCTCGTTATGAAATAAATTATTTTTTTAAAGGTTAAACGGTCTTATTGAAAATAAAATAATATTTAAGATAATAATGATGTAGATAGTATACTAAGAGCTAAAAAATAATTTGGTAGATCAGGACCTACCTAGCTAACTACGAGCTATCTAGGGGTAGCAGTTGATGACTGCCTCGTCAACACCGTACATACTCTGTAGAACGTATTAAATTGTATTGTCATCAGAACTAAGGGCCAAATATCAGATCAATCAGTCCCCAGGAGGGGGTCAAAATTCAATGCCTAAAGAAACAAACAAGGAAATCTTAATAAAGCATTTGAATAATAAATAAACAGGGCAAGCTAAATAAAACCGTTTTAAAAAAGCAACGTTCCGCTGTGCGCAGGGTGAAGCACGTGACGGTGCTGCTGGCCGAGTCGGAGCGGGAGTGCGCGCGCATGGCGCAGCTGAGCGAGCTGCTGAAGGCGGAGCTGCGGCGGCTGCGCGGCGACGCCACCGCCACGCACAACACCGAGTACATGAAGAACGTTACCCTCAAGGTACGGTTTAAAAAAAATTAAGTAAATAGTACTCTATAGTCTATGGTAAACAATAACGATCCTATGTATTAGGTATGTTTTATGGAAATGGTTTGAATTTGAATTTTGAAACATTTTAAATTGAAGTAAGTCGGATATTAATCGAACTGTTTTTTATAGAAAACGCTCTACTTATTGGGCTGACGTGGGATGTAACCCTAGTAAGATAACTACAGCTGGATTACAGCCGGACCATGCAGATGGTACTTACTACTACATCTGCCATTTTTATATAAAAAATATACACTTTATTTAGTGTATTGTGTATCGTAAAAATAGCATCATTTAATCCATAATAACTTTATATAACGCCACATTATTTCATATAACAATACATTGTTTCAGTTTTTAACCCTACCACCCGGTGACGAACGCAGTCGACTTGTGCCAGTACTTCAAAAGATATTGACGCTTTCGTCCGATGAAACACATAAAATGCACGCAATTGCTAAAGGTAATGTTGTGTAACTAATCTACTTCTATCAAATCTACCTCATTTCCCCTTGGTCGGATATTTTCAAGGAAATTGATTGTTACATCCACCCGACTATAGATGTCATTTGCCGCCTGCCACAAACACAAGATATCAATAAAATATGTATTCAATGAATTTCAAACAATAGGTTGACGTGTCCACCTGAGGACTCTCGCCGTCAATATTGTCTTTTTTATCAGTACGCATTTAAAGGGCAGTCAGTAAGTATAGACTTACTTATTGATCTTATCTTATTAAAGAGTAATCGCGCTCTTAAGAAAACCTCATGTATATCGTCGTCATAATTACTCTTATCAATAATATCAGACTGATAATATTATATATATTTAAAATATTTATTTTCAGGCTTAGATCCGAACCGGAATAAAGGCTGGGGGAGCTACTTGCCCTGGCCGGGCGGGAAATAATCACACCCATATCATCTTCAAATAAAACTTGTAATAAATTTATTTTGTTATTCGAAGTGACTGTGATTGGAAATTAAGTGATTGCTTTATGTATAACGAGTTTCAATAAATTCCATCGAAGCATTTAGGCTCGTTACTGGTAATGAACATCGTAATGTCTAATTTATTACTTGACATTTACTTAATTACATTTAAATCGGCTCTGTGGCTTAAGCCATTATTTGAGTGTGTATATCATTATCATTATTACATTAGTACATTATTATTTATTAAGATTTTAGCTCGATTACACATTGTTATGTGTCGCTTCCAACGCGGAAGTAGATAAGGTCGGCTACATTTGGATATATTTCCTATTTATCATTCGATTCCAACGATAATCGTATCTACCGCAGTAGATGCTTATTAAGTCCACCTTTGTTATCATATTTTATGTATGGTGCATAAAGCTTAAATAAATAGATAGAAATAGCAGATAGACATGCACAAGTTTGTGAATTTTAATACATTGTACATTCCGCCTAGTACTTTTGTGACTTATGCTTATACAGACTGGCGAAAATTAATGAAGATCTGCACTTGGGTTGTATCTTTGCCTGTGCAAGTATTACGAACACGTCGTCGGTATATAAAAATGATATTGGCTTGTGAAGTCCGTTTAAAGATTTTAAATAACGGGAACATCAACATTGTTTAAACTCGAAATTATCATTATTGATACTCGAACTCGTACTGAATATTTGTAACGAATTAAGTTTCATTTGGCGTTTTATTTTCAGTATATATGGAATAATAAAATAATTGAATCCTCTACATTTATAAAAATATGAGGACGAGGACAATTTTACAATTAAATTTTGTGTTTATAATGTATTCCATTACTATTTGTTATGATAACATAATCTTATTAACTATATTTATCATTAAAATAATAGATTGATTGGATAGCAGATTGCTGGTCACAAACGTGAAGATATTTTTCTATTATAAACATTACTGTTGTTGTGTAGATAAAAAAAACCATCCAATTGACATAGAATTAAAGAGACTTTTTTTATTCGTAACGAAGTATAAAAAATCATGTGTATGTTAAAGTAGATGGGACTATACCTTCCTTTGTATTACTCTGTATTACTAGTGTTTTGTATTACAAAATAATATTACCTAATCCACAGCAATGGTATGGAAATAATTTGTGAATTCCTAGTGTAAAGCTGCGGACACAGCTACTTATTAATAGAAGTTATTGATGGCATTCATTTTTTATTCAAATATATAAATATGTAGCAAGAACAGTTTAATACAATATCATTTAATTGTTATTTGTAGTAATATAAAATGTATGATATATAACTTATATTGTACGCTAAGGATAATAAATAATTAATGTTAAATTGAAAAAAATGTTTAATTCGGTATAATAATGGAAATTAATAAAGCAATTATTACAAGCTGATGATGCTGTTTTTGTTTAACTACCCTTTAAATATCTATTAACCTGAAAACGTTAAATAATATACATATAAGTAAAAAGTTGAAAGGAAGTAAACGTAAGCAAATAGAATTATATTTGTAAATCATTTATATTTGCAGCTTGCAAATTAAAAAAAAAATATTCCCTGTCCTGATCAATCCATGGATCGATTGCCCATGAATATATTAGGATTAGTAATTGTGTGTTCCTACACAATTAAGATTCTAATATAATAAATGTGAATGGAAGTTTATTACGATTTCATGCCTTAACTGATCAGTTTGAAATTTTGCATTCATTGTTACGGGTATAGACAATGGGCACCAGCCCAAGGAATAATAATTGGTTTTCAATGCGAAGGGCCGCAATAAAATACAATATATAGGACCTAGTTACTACTGGACACTAGTTTAACATATATCTACAAACTACATATTTACCGTTTGTTATGACGGGCAGTTGATCGATATAGAAAATTGATACATATTATACCGCCATCTAGTAATGATTTTCAGCACAAATTAATTATATTACTAACATAAAAACATCATTATAATCTATTGCAACCATTGCAAGAACGTTATAAATAATTAAACACATATATTTAGGCGCCTCTGATCTTCGAGCTTTGAGAAAAGTAGAAAAAAACTACTGAATTTGAATTGATTTAAATTCTCTAAATCTAAATTATTCATTATTTACCCTATTTTTTCAAGGACCTCTATTAGATTATCTACATCAAATATATTTACCCATTATTTATATAAATTATAAAACATATGTTCGTCATCTCGAAGTTTAAAACACTATCTTATATAGTTTTTATTTAAGTGTACATCTAGATAACATTATAACATACCGGGAAAATCTATTATTTTCCTTAATGATCAGTAACTCGATTTCAAGAAAAATAAATAATATTGACATACTTTATCTAAAATGTAGTATAGCTTTGTTAAAGAAAAACTAAAGACGTATTTCCGGTTTTCCGTTAGTAGTACTTTAGCAACTTATATGTGAGTAACATTGATTTTAAATGTTATTTACACACGAAATGATTAGATATTTCTTAATATTTGAAATAACTATTAGATATATAGTGAAAATATTTATTGAAATAGGTTTGCATTAAAAGGGAGATAACTTGATTTTATTGATTCCATTTCCCGGGTGGGTGAAGCATCTACGGCGCATGCCTGAAAAACCAGTTCTGAAAAATCGTGACTGCAGCTCCTGAAGGTGAGCTTTTACTCGTATTTTTGCTTAAATTCTGTATTTCACGCCGTGAAGACAACCGGTAAGCTTTTATATCACTAATAAAATGATAACTTACAAATATTCAAGTAATTTTCGTGTGATCTTTCATATTTCCTTCATTTTATTGGGATCGCCGGTAATATTCTTTAAATTACGCAATTTCTATTAGTATACCGTAAGAAAAACTGAAGATGGTGAAAGTAATGATCTAAGTTTTGTTTCCTATTAAAATTAAATTATGGTAAATGGATATTCATGATGTTCGCTTACGTTTAAATTCGTATCTACATTTTAAATTCTTTGGGTACGTAGCAAATAAATAAAAATAGTGTTTTATGATTTTTGGATATTACACATTATTTCCTTAATAATTGTAGATGTGACTTTTTTAATTTCCGATTAAACTCCAAATTCAAAACCCATCCATATTAATAGTGACTTGCGTCGATAACTGTCATGTACCATTCAAGAATGAAGTTTCGCGAAGCAGATTTCTACGGGTATTGGTTTTGATGCATTAATAATTATGCAGCAAAGTGCACAAGATGGACGCAGATCGCACCGGCATGACATGTGCGCCGGTACACATGGCGTGCCACGTAGTTCATAGTGTGACATGCAATTTCTAATTTTGCAAGCCCAAGCATGTCATTAGAAAATACATGTGTATAAATCTATCTAAAGCTCAGTTCTGCTAATTTTAGACCGAATGCACTCCGCGGTGCATTATTATGATCATCAATGTTGACTCTGTGTTCATGTAGAGATAGAGAAATTTATCGTTTCTATACCAGCGTAAAAACAAAAATTTGCTCGAATTATGATTATGTTACGAATCGGATTAGTGTTAAGTAGTATTGCTGTTACCGTATTCAAATAATTAGTAAAAGTTTCGTGGTGTGATCGGTTATTTCATGTGTTGTTTTTGCTTGCGATGTTTCTTAAATATAGGTAGTAGGCCCGTGAATGTGACTAAGTACAAAAAGGTGTAGTCTAGGTCTATATTTGGAAGCAGGCTCGCTTTATCGATGTCCCGAACGTCCTGTGCGCACGCTCGGAGTTGTCGCCCCGGATTTCTGCTGCTAGTTTAATCAATGATTCTCGCTTGAATGCAACTCTGCATTTGTTAATTATTACGCTGTCCGCTTATTTGCTACAGAAAAGTTTAAATAATCCACGATATACTTACGTAATATACAACTGGATTAAAAGTATTTTTTCTTACGCTTGTATCGGAGAACGTATTGACCGGCATCGCAAAGGTGTTAGTATTACGTAGAGCAGCTTATGTTTCGGTTTTTGGCGATGATAACAATGAGCCCTCCTCGTGAGTCGATAGCACTAAGCTGTATAAGGTGAAAGTTAATAGTACTCAGCCCCGGATTGCTCTCCCACTTCCAGTGGCTAATCATTTTGTTTTTTTTTTATATCGACCAAATAGTCTAAGATATTTACATTACAAGCGGGAAAGAATTGTGCCAAATTCCTAAATGTTCATGAGCAAGTGATTTTCGCAGATATAACATACATTTTCTTTCATTAAACAGACTTCCTTGTTGACAACCGTTGCTCCGTTCGCTCAAGACATCTAAGATGGGCAAAGAAAAGACTCATATCAACATCGTCGTGATTGGCCACGTCGACTCTGGCAAGTCGACCACCACCGGCCATCTCATCTACAAATGCGGTGGCATCGACAAGCGTACTATCGAGAAGTTTGAAAAGGAGGCCCAGGAAATGGGCAAAGGGTCCTTTAAATACGCCTGGGTACGTATTACACAAGCATATAGCAAAGCGGTCCGCTGTCCTCGAGATCAATACAGTGTACCGTAAAGCGACATGCTCACGAAGCATTATCTAACTCGTTTTTTGTGTTTATTTTGGTGTGACTGTACTGAGGCTAAGCTGAAACTGGATGTTGCGAGCAAAATAGTGGCCGAAAGTTATTAGGTACAAACAAAATTGTATCACCAGATTGATCAAGAAGCAGTTCGCTATCACTCACAGCACACATACTATAAATAAACGTTAAAAAAGTAATCACTATATTTTAAATGACTAAATAACTATCCTTTTTTTTAAACTAATAACATTGAACATCATACTATTACGGAATTAAATCTTCTTAAATGATTAGTTTCTTTACTCTATCCTATCCACTAAAATCAAAATGTTTCACAATTTTCCACATACAAATCTATTTCGATAACAGATTCTTTGAATACATAGAAAATTGCAAATAGACGATATCTCTTGACCAGGTACTGGACAAGCTGAAAGCCGAACGTGAGCGTGGTATAACCATCGACATCGCTCTCTGGAAGTTCGAGACTGCTAAGTATTACGTTACCATCATCGACGCGCCTGGCCATAGGGATTTCATTAAGAACATGATTACCGGCACCTCGCAGGTAAGAAGCCACGAGCAGAATATAGGTATCTTTTTATATACGGGAGGAAGGTGATGAGAAGAAAGTATTTTTGTTTAATTTTCTTTACTTTTTGAGAATATTATACATAAACCCGGCAATCATATTTATGTCACTTTAAATCAATATCAATTATAGAAGATGGCTCCTCTTACCCATTTGCAATACCAGAGAATCCTTAAGATTGTGGTTGCCATGCATTCGAAATTTTCCATATTAGTCTTTTTATGGAAAAGTTATTGTGTTCCAGAAATTTTGTGTCGAGGAATTACATTATTGTGTTACAAAACATTTTCAAAAACAACAATAATAATAATTGGAAGTTGAGATGTTCATTCGAGCTATCGAAAATACAGAGCGACTTTACTTCAGCAGTCGCCGTTCCTCGCACTAGCCCATACACTATACTTCCTTCATGTACTCCGTTCTTCAACTCCTAACCGCAAATCACATAGCCAATTAATAATAAATATTCTTTGTAAGAGTATTTATAAGAGTGTAACGAACATAGTAAGGGTCTAAAAATAAAATTGTGACATCAATTTTATAGACTAGTCAGTCCGTCGATACATTTCAAATCATCTAATGTTATCCTGTGACACATGGTCGGGAAGTATCAAAGTCGGGCGTGTCGGTAGGCCGACTGCGCCGTGTTGATCGTGGCGGCCGGCACGGGTGAGTTCGAGGCGGGCATCAGCAAGAATGGGCAGACCCGCGAGCACGCGCTGCTCGCGTTCACCCTCGGGGTCAAGCAGCTGGTCGTTGGCGTCAACAAGATGGACTCCACCGAGCCGCCCTACCACGAGGCTCGGTACGAAGAAATCAAGAAGGAAGTGTCCTCGTACATCAAGAAGATTGGCAAGTGTCCTCTTCAAACAATACTTTTAAGATTCGTTTGTTTAGTTAATAAATGGAGGTTTCGCGAAATCTGAACAAAACGCTCTTTTGTGTTCACCAATAATATAAAAATAAGGCAGAGTCAACGTTTTTGTATGCAACCTATTATTCAAAAACCACATTTCGTTTAAACATCACTATATGATGAAAATAGTCAGAGAGGTATTTCCGATATTTAGGTCTAAATATACATATTTATATAATTAACAATGTAACATTTATATTAAAAGGTTGTGACAAGTAGGTACATCTACCATACCAAATATATTCTCCTTATAAATACTTGTCTCATGGTTACGTAACCGAGACATGAATGCGCTGGGCCTCATTAGTGTAATATTATGTATTGCGTCTAAAATTTTCCGCACTGGTTTCGTTAGGCTACAACCCAGCAACCGTGGCCTTCGTGCCCATCTCAGGCTGGCACGGGGACAACATGCTCGAGCCCTCTGACAAGATGCCCTGGTTCAAGGGGTGGACCATCGAGCGCAAGGATGGCAAGATTGAGGGAAAGACTCTGATTGAGGTAAGACATCGGTGCCCGATATTACTAGTTTTTACCAGTAAGTAAAGGCCTTAATTTGTTCGAACAAATATTAATGGACAAAATGAAATAGTATGAATTACTCGGCTCGGCAGCGATCGAGCGGCGAGCGTCGAAACATATTTAATTATTTTTCTTTAATACGCATCGGCAGAATTAGATTAAACTAAACGTAGCCTTGAACTAAACTATCACTTCTAAAGAAAAAGGGGGTAAGATATAATCTCTTTCAGGCTCTGGATGCTATTCAACCCCCATCCCGCCCCACGGAGAAACCGCTTCGCCTGCCTCTCCAGGACGTATACAAGATAGGAGGCATAGGCACTGTGCCCGTAGGACGAGTTGAGACTGGCATCCTCAAGCCTGGTACGTTCATATCGCATTGTCCTATTTTTTACTAGCGCCCACCTTCGCACGGATGCAATGCTGATAATCAGTGTTTCTCTACCATATTATGCATGTTGTACATACATATACCTTCCTCTTGAATAACTATAAATTAAACAAAACCCCATCAATTGTTGGGTAGTAAAGATCTAAGCATACGCAGGGACAGAATGCGGGAAGAACATTTTCTGCTAGCCAACCTTTGACCAGTCAGAAAAACGACGAAGGCTATATAACGATATGACATGACTTGATCATAACTTGATATATTCATTTGTAAGAAGGTTTCGTTTAGAAGTTTCTATTTCATTTCATTCTGCGTCAACGCAGGCATGGTGGTCGTTTTCGCTCCGGCTGCCATCACCACCGAAGTGAAGTCTGTGGAGATGCACCACGAAGCGCTGCAGGAAGCCATGCCCGGCGACAACGTGGGCTTCAACGTCAAGGTAAAAACATGCCATACATTGAATGTATTGCACTATACAAGACAGTTTAATTAGATTTGACGCGTACAAGACGAAGGAAAGGTATCTTTAGTCGACGACGCTGTAATAGTAGGTTAACATTCGTAATCTTCTTTATAATCTATCACCGCGAAACACCAGAATGTTGTGTTGTAAAATCTTCCTACGCATTTAAGTATTTTAATTATATTTATTTATCTATATATCACATGTAATCATCAGGATAAACCTAAAGCATTACATGTGCTAAATTATCGTGGAATATATCAGCATCTCGTAACTGAGCTAACTTACAGTGAAATAAAGCAGGCCCAATATAGGCCAATTACACAGCAAATGTGCGATTTCTTTGTGGTCGTGATGGTGTAAGGCATCTTCACTAAACAAGGATAGAGAGTAATGTTGAGTTATAAAATATTTTTCTATAGTTATTTTCCCTGTTGTACTGTATTCTCGTAAATATCGTTGTAAATACCGACAGGTATAGTCTAAGCATGTGTCGTTGCAGAACGTGTCCGTCAAGGAGCTGCGTCGCGGCTACGTGGCCGGAGACTCAAAGAACTCTCCTCCGAAGGGCGCTGCCGATTTCACCGCTCAGGTACTGAACAATGTTTATGGGCTCCAAAGTTTTTACCCAAAGTAACCGCAGGAGTTATTTCCACAATTGTTGAGTATTCCACCTACCTACTTACTTCGAACGCACCCCCCTCTTGAGTTGTCTTTTATCAGTTAATTACTGCTTTTTCCACAGAAACCTCAAGAATATAAATGCATTTCGTAATCTGTTTTGATTGTATTAATAAGTGCAACAACAATGAAAAGTACGATAAAATTGTTTCAATGATTGTGGCGATTATTGCATAAACAGTCACATTTGTTTTTAGTACGATGAAATATTGGGATATTAATATTGTCTTTATTGATACCTCAATTAACAATGGACGTTTTAGGGCGTGGTTATAAATAAATAAAAATAAAATTAGGCAACTGTATTACAACGAGAATACAACATGGTTTTTAAACTTGTAAATCTAAAAGCATTTAACTGTTAAATATCTTAATTCTACTAAATCAGTAATTATCAAATAATTATAGTTAATATTTTCAGAAAATTTAATGTTAGCGGGAATTGCTTCCGTTACCCGGTAATTTGATGAAATTGACGTGTTAGATATATTACTTCCGGCCGATTTGATTACTTTTACAATTAATCACAGATGTGTTTTTTATCAATAAAGAATTTAGTATAATCTGTGATAACTAGGTAATCCCATATATTGTTTTTGGCTTAATGAGCGTCGTGATTTGTAGAAATATAATTTCTGATATTATTTACTCGCCTATTATTTATTATTATTATTGTCTCATTTTTGTTTCTGAC